>CM064486.1:38827207-38879707 GCA_032716605.1 Paralithodes platypus
GTGAATGGGTTTATTGTGAAACGAGGTGGTTTTATGAATGAAGGGTTGGACATTTAAACTGTGGACTAGGTGATATTTGGATCAAGTTAGATAGGTGAATGGTTTATAAGACGTGATGGGTTTAAAAAGAGAAAGTTAAGGCGAGGTTGATGGACTGTTGAGGTTAAGGAGAGATAGGTCGTTTTTCTGGTCCCCTTTCTCCCTCGTTTTAAGCCCCATTTGTTTTTGAGATTTTAACACCTTTCGCCCCATTTCGTTGTCAATTTTAAGACCTTTCGTGTCAATTATGTGTCTATTATTTCCTGGGGAGCGATAGCGAGCCTGCAATTTCAAGAGGAATCGGCCTTCGGCCGAAACATTTTTCTACCGAAAAATGTACAAATTTATCTTGAAGGGGGTCTAGGGGGTGTTTTTCTAAGTTTGATGGAGGTTTACCGAGAAAACCAAGGAATAAATGAATTACTAGAAAAAAAAAACGAAAAAAACCCGGTCGTCTCCCCTTAAGTGAGTGGGTGGGTTTGTGTATTACTTTATAGGGGAAGGAGATTACAATGTAAACAAATGAGGCTTCAGAGATAGGAAAAGGGTACGAGAATACAGTAGCATACAAAATCATTGGGTTTATCGAATATCACTGATCGGTATTTCCCTTTCTATACTTATGTTAAATGGGCTTATTACTTCCAATATACCTTTATAAGGATATATTATTACGGAAACTTTAATGACCTTTTTCATACATTGTGAAAGTGTAGGCTATGAGTAATGGAATAATAATAGGCCTAATAATAATAATAATAATAATAAATGGAATAATGCTTGGTAAATGTGGAGATGATGACGTGGAGTACCGGTAGGTGAATAGGTTAAGGGAGCCTACTTCTCTTTTTTTATCTTTCTCTCCCTCTCTCTTTGGCTTGTATCCATTCGGCTCCATTCAGCCTACTGCTTTAAGACGTTTACCCTCATCCAGGTGTTAATATTTTCCTGGCGAGCGGTAGCGAGTCAGCATATATATATTTTTGTTTTGACAGCAAGCTAAATTTGTACAATTTTCGATAGAAAAATGTCTGGCGAAGCCGGATTTCTCAATACAATGCTGGCTCGCTATCGCTCGCCAGGAAGAAATCGCCACCTGGATGGGGATAACAATCTTAAAACAGTTGGCTGAATGGGGCCGAATAGATACAAGCCAGGAAAAGAGAGACAAGGAGAAAGATAAAACAAAAACGGTGACCCCCCTTAAGAATCGTGTGGCTTTTGAGCAAAGGGAGGTGGGGTGGTGGTGATGTGAATTGAGCATTGGGAGGTGGGGTGGTGGTGATGTGAATTGAGCATAGGTGGGGTGGTGATGTGAATTGAGCATTGGGAGGTGGGTGTGGTGAGTTAATTGAGCATAGGGGAGGTGGGGTGGTGGTGATGTGAATTGAGCATTGGGGTGGGGGGTGGTGGTGATGTGAAGTGAGCATAGGGGAGGTGGGATGGTGGTGATGTGAATTGAGCATGGGTTGGGGTGGTGGTGATGTGAATTGAGCATAGGGGAGGTGGGGGGTGGTGGGGTGTGGTGATGTGAATTGAGCATAGGGGAGGTGGGGTGGTGGTGATATGAATTGAGCATTGGGGAGGGGGGGTGGTGGTGATGTGAATTGAGCATTGGGGTGGTGGTGATGTGAATTGAGCATAGGGGAGGTGGGGTGGTGGTGATGTGAATTGAGCATTGGGGTGGTGGGGTGGTGGTGAGGTGGAATTGAGCATTGGGGTGGTGGGTGGGTGGTGTGGTGAATTGAGCATAGGTGGGGTGGTGGTGGTGGTAGTGATGTGAATTGAGCATTGGGTGGGGTGGTGGTGATGTGAATTGAGCATTGGGAGGTGGGGTGGTGGTGATGTGAATTGAGCATAGGGGAGGTGGGGTGGTGGTGATGTGAATTGAGCATTGGGGTGGTGGTGGTGGTGATTGTGAATTGAGCATAGGGGAGGTGGCGGTGGTGGTGGGTGATGTGAATTGAGCATAGGGGAGGTGGGGAGGTGGGGTGGTGGTGATGTGAATTCATTTGTGGAAAGGTGAATAGGTTACGAGTTCGTGTAGAGGTGAAGTGGGATAATTGGGCTTGTGGAGTGAAGAAAAACAGTATTCCTAGAGGGCAGGTGAAAACGTTATGATATAGTACAGTAGTTGTATTGAGTAAGTTGAACAGTAATTTGTCCTTACCAAATGCATAGAAAGACTGAAAAGGGAGATTCAATAAGATATAAAACGATGTCGAGGTATTGACTATTGGAGGCAAAACAATCTTAATCCCCACCTCAAATGTGAAATTCTGATTAACCCATCTGTCGACTGATTAAATATATGATATAGATAGATATATATATATATATATATATATACTGTATATATATATATATATATATCAAGGCATCGCGGAGAATGAAGTACGACATAACATTATTCTAACACACACACACACACACACACACACACTAACACGCGCACACAGAATATCCCAGCTTTTTCCACTATATAAAAACATATTGCATATCACCAGACAATTGATTATAAATAAATATGGGGTATAAATAACACGTACAGGAAACAATACAACTCAATTGACTTCTTCAATTTAAAAAATCAACAATATCTTTAATACAGCCTTTCCTACATCAGAGGATGTTCTTCCAGCAGGCCAGTATAAAGTTAAACTAATGGGGCGAATGTCTTATTATTTCAAAACAAATGGGGTTAATCATGAGGGAGAAGAGAGCCCAGAAATCCGACCCATCTCCCCTTAAGAACCGCAATAACACTGGTTTGTAACGGGGTGTGGTGGTGATTGTTGTGGTAGTGGTGGTGGTGGTGGTTGTAGAGGTAGTGGTAGTTGTGTTGATAGTATAGTTATGATGGTAGGCGAGAAATCATGACCTCTAACCTCTGTAACTCACAAACGACTAGAGTATTCGAGCAAATATTTCTACCATTTGGGAAGAGTCAGCCACGGAATAGATGTGGACATTTACAGCCAATTTGCTCTAGCCCTTTTTTATTTACATAGGATAGAGGTCATGATTTCTCGCCTACTTACAGCGAATAGACTATAGTAGTGATGTTGGTGGTAGTGGTAGTTGTGATGATGGTATAGTTTATGATTTAAGTAGTTGTGATTACTATGGTGGTAAATGTGATGGTGGTGGTTTTCAGAGATAGTTGTAGTGTTAGGGGTGTGTGGTTGTGGTGACGATTGTAGTAGTGCTGGTGCTGGTGGTAGAAGTGATGGTAGTGGTTTTCAGAGATAGTTGTAGTGTTAGGGGTGTGTGGTTGTGGTGACGATTATAGTAGTGGTGGTGCTGGTGGTAGAAGTGATGGTGGTGGTTTTCAGAGATAGTTGTAGTGTTAGGGGTGTGTGGTTTGTGGTGACGATTGTAGTAGTGGTGCTGGTGGTAGAAGTGAGGTGGTGGTTTTCAGAGATAGTTGTAGTGTTAGGGGTGTGGGTTGTGGTGACGATTGTAGTAGTGGTGGTGCTGGTGGTAGAAGTGATGGTGGGGTTTTCAGAGATAGTTGTAGTGTTAGGGGTGTGTGGTTGTGGTGACAATTGTAGTAGTGGTGGTGCTGGTGGTAGAAGTGATGGTAGTGGTGATAATTATGTTTGTTTAGTGTAGTGTTAAAATGAAGATATGGATGAAGGGAAGGGATGTGGTTGTGATGGTAGTGTTGTGGTAGTGGTGGTAGTGATTGGGGGTTGTGGTAGTGGTGGTAGTACAAGTAGGTGGGGTGGTAGGTAGGTAGGTGGAGGGGTGTGGTAGTGGTGGTAGTACAGGTAGGTGGGGTTGGTAGGTAGGTAGGTAGGTGTGTGTGATGGTGGTGGTAGTACAGGTAGGTGGGGTTGGTAGGTAGGGAGGTGGTGTTAGGAGTGTGGTGGTAGTGTTAGGGGGTATAGTACAGGTAGGTTGCTAGATGGAGCGGGGTGGATGACAGTGGGAGTAGTACCGTTATCTGACTCTCACTCACTCACTCACTCACACACACACCTCTCTCTCTCTCTCTCTCTCTCTCTCTCTCTTCTCTCTCTCTCTCTCTTCTCTCTCTCTTCTCTCTCTCTAATATTCTCCTCTCTCTCTCTCTTCTCTCTCTCTCTCTCTCTCTCTCTCTCTCTCTCTCTCTCTCTCTCTCTCTCCTAAGAAACTGTAATACAAGAGTGTAATATAATCACCTTCCCACCTGTGACCTGACCAACTCGGCCCTGCTGTTTCTTGATACACTTTCATGAGAGAGAGAGAGAGAGAGAGAGAGAGAGAGAGAGAGAGAGAGAGAGAGAGAGTGTGTGTGCGTGTGTAGAAGAAAGGAGTACACAGTATTATCGTGCGTGCGTGTGTGTATGTGGTGTTTGTGGGTTTGTGTATAATTTGATGTGATGTGTGTGTGTGTGTGTATGATGTGATGTGATATGTGTGTGTGTGTGTGTGTGATTTGATGTGATGTGATGTGATGTGTGTGTGTATGATTTGATGTGGTGTGTGTGTATGATGTGATGTGATGTGTGTGTGTGTGTGTGTGTGTGTGTGTGTGTGTGTGTGTGTGTGTGTGTGTGTGTGCTGTATAGGAGGTATAACCCAGATGTATGGATATTGATTATAACAGTACCGTACTAGGGAGGGCAGCAGGCCACTTTGAATATGAAAAGAGAAGCCTCGGCATACCCAATGTTATGGTGTACAACAAGGGCGTACACAGTCATTCTGGTCTTAAGGGGGGTCACCGGATTTTTTTTTATATTTCTCTCTTTCCCTGGCTTGTATCCATTCGGCCCCATTCAGCCACCTGTTTTAAGACGTTTATCCCCATCCAGGTGTCGATTTCTTCCTGGCGAGAGATAGCGAGCCAGCATTGTATGGAGATATCCGGCTTCGCAGGAAACATTTTTCTATCGAAAAATGTACAAATTTAGCTTGCTGTCATAACAAAAATATATATATATGCTGGCTCGCGGGAAAATATTGACACCTGGATGGGGGTAACCGTCTTAAAACAGTAGGCTGAATGGGGCCGAATGGATACAAGCCAAATAGAGAGGGAGAGAAAGAGAAAACAAGCGCGGTGGCCTCCCTTAACCTAAACAGGCCGGGGTCTCAATTTTACTTTATAATATAATTTAATTTATATATTTTTCCAATCAAATTGTTGAATAAATGGCCCTTCTGGATGAGTTTTAGGTTAGAGAAGACTAAGTTACTGTGTTAAACAACCTACAGTTTGTTACCTACCTATGAGGGCGGACGGCTGTATATTCAGCCCATTATAATTTACACTTGCACGTAGGATAGGCTTGTTAGGGTGCATTAAAAAAAAAAAAAAAAAAAAAAAATAATAATATAATATATATATACTGTATATATATATATATATATATATATATATATATAGATATCTATATATATATATATATATAGATATATACAGTATATATATACCATTATACCGGTATATATATATATATATATATATATATATATATATATATATATATATACTGTACAAAAAAAAAAAAAAAAAAAAAAAAAAAAAAAAAAAAAATCAGTCCTACCAAAATAATCTATACCGAGTACAAGTATTTGAAGGGAAACTAAGCTAGACACGAGTGGAATCGGGGGAAAATGTGGTCTGCGGCCGCGATGGACTGGGACCAATTCTATGGCCTGTGAGTATAGCCATCGAACAATCAATGACCGCGAAGGGATGGTGTCTGGTTATATAGTTCACAGGTAACTCCCCTTCACCAGACTTGTTGTGCTTCGAGTGGAATATGTTAAGGGGGCCCACCTCCCTTTTTTTTCTTTTTCTCTCCCTCTCTCTTTGGCTTGTATCCATTCGGCCCCATTCAGCCTACTGTTTTAAGACTTTTACCCACATCCAGGTGTCAATATTTTCCTGGCGAGCGGTAGCGAGCCAGCATAAATTTATTTTTGTTTTGACAGCAAGCTAATTGTGTAAATTGTGTCCGGCGAAACCGGATTTCTCCATACAAAGCTGACTCGCTATCGCTCGCCAGGAAGAAATCGACACCTGGATGGGGAGAAACGTCTTAAAACAGTTGGCTGAATGGGGCCGAATGGATACAAGCCAGGGAAAGAGAGAAAAGTTACTGTAGCTAGTATATCATAATCAAATGTATTTCATCTCTGTGATAGCCATCCCTGTTGGCGGCAGTAAATAGTCCGTTATTCTGCCGGGGATAGGAATGGATACCTATACAGTGGACCAACAAAGATTTAATTTTGCTTCTCACATATATATATAATTATATATATATATATATATATATATACTGTATGCACACACACACAAGGTTATGACTACAGAAGTATTACGGTACCTTGAACTATAAAAGCCGCACCGTCAAACAATGCGAATAGTGGGTCGTAAAACAAGAGTAATATAACACCAGGGACAGGGAGGCACATCCATCTTGGTTTGTGTGACAACCTATTGTTGGCTCTCACTCACTTCCTATCCCTTACACCAAAACATAGGAAATGGAAAACAGTCACCTAGATAGAGATAAGGATAGAGAGAAGGATAGACGGGTACAGCTGGAGTAACATAGAACGTAGACCTATCCATCTAGTTAATAACTATAGTCTATTCGTTGCAAGTAGGCGATAAATCATGACCTCTATCCTCTGTAACTCAAAAAGGGCTAGAGCAAATTGGCTGTAAATGTCCACATCTATTCCTTGACGGACTCTTCCTAAATGGTAGAAATATTAGCTCGATTACTCTAGTCGTTTTTGAGTTACAGAGGTTAGAGGTCATGATTTCTCGCCTACTTACAGCGAATAGAGTATAGTTAATGTTGCGTCTCATTCAGTTCCAATATAATGATAATGTCGACTAATAATCCTTTCAGTATTCTAACGTTATTATTTTGCTATGGCTTACATTAGACGATTGTATTAATCTTCAGAAGTTTCATTGCAAGGGTTATGTCTATTTCAATTCACCATCAGACTCCCAAAATATCTTCCTAAACGTAATGAAGTCGGCAAATAATAGTCCAAATATAAGGAATAAAAGCGTCATCGCATACTGAAGATGTTAAATGTCCAATGGCGAGTTTCGATCAATTAAAACAACATTGACCAAGAATAAAAACATAAACACCTACAGGTAGATATGTAGAATGCTAAACAAAAAGTACTGCAAGACAAACCAGTAATGATACCTTTGGATACCTTTGGATGTGTTCGCCGCTCCTCTAGCGGCACCAAGGAGCGCGACGCCCCTCGTTATGGGTGGTGATTTGGTGCAGTAGACTGTTTGAAGCGACAGCTCGCTCCCTTGCGAGGATGGGCTCGTCTGGCACTTTTTGCAGTTCGACATCTAGGGCTCTCTTGAAGTTGTCTAACGAGATGTCCCTCATGTCTCTTACTCGCCGTGGGAGTTTGTTGAAGAGACGTGGGCCTCTGTGTGATAACCAGCCCTCTCGCAGAGAGCCCATAGCACCCCTGTTATTCATCCGGGGGATTTCGCATTCCCAGCCTCTCCTATCACTGAATTTCATGACTATCGGAGTATGTAGGTTTGGTACTAAACCCTCTGCGATTTTCCATGTGTATATTATTAGGTAACGTTCTCTTCTACGTTCCAGTGAGTACAGATTCAGTGCTCTTAAACGCTCCCAATAGTGTAGATGTTTTATCGAACTTATATGCGAAGTGAAATTTCTCTGTACACTCTCTACGTCATTTATTTCACCTGCTTTGTATGGGGATGTTAATACGCTACAGTATTCAAGCCGCGGTAGCACTAGAGATTTGAAGAGCGTTATCATAGGCAATTCACCGCGTGTTTTAAAAGTACGCAGAATCCAACCCGTTAGACGTTTCGCAGCCGCCACTTTGACCTGGTTATGTACTTTGAAACCCATATTTTCAGACATTAATACCCCAAGGTCTTTCACACTGTCTTTCCGTTCTATTATGTGGTTAGATTCTGTTAAGTAATTTGTAATTTCTTTAACACCATTATTATCTCCGTACCGTATTAATTGGAATTTTTCCTCATGAATTGCATGTTGTTTTCCCTGGTCCACTGGAACACTACATTCATGTCTTCCTGCAGTCGGCCCGTGTCCTCTTGTGTGTTTACTATCTTTCTTAATTTTGTGTCATCAGCAAAAGACGACACCGTACTGTGTCTGGTGTTGGTATCTATGTCGCATATTAGTATGAGGAACAGAAGGGGCGCTAGCACTGTTCCTTGGGGCACTGAGCTTTTGGCATCCGAAGGCTCAGAAGTGACTTGGTTTACTGCTACCGATTGTTTTCGGTTTACGAGGAAATTGTATATCCACCGTCCGATTTTCCCAGTTATACCTTTTGCTTTCAGTTTGTGGGCTATTATACCATGGTCACATTTATCAAATGCCTTAGCAAAATCGGTGTAAATGACATCCACGTTTTTCTTTTCTTCTAGCGCTTTAAGAATTTTGTCATAGTGTTCCAAAAGTTGTGAGAGACATGATCTTCCCGCTCTGAACCCATGTTGACCGGTGTTGTGTAGTTCATTTGTCTCCATGAATGTTGAAATTTTGCTTCGCAGGACTCGCTCGAAAACTTTAATGATGTGAGAGGTTAGAGCTACCGGGCGGTAGTTTTTTGGTAGAGCTTTACTCCCTCCTTTATGCAGTGGGGCAATTATTGCGTTTTTCAAGCTATCTGGTATGTCACCAGTGTCTAGACTCCTTCTCCACATTTGAAAAAAAAAAAAAAAAAAAAAAAAAAAAAAAAAAAAAAAAAAAAAAAAAAAATAGAAGGTCCCACCCCTTTCCCATTCTTAAGTAAGCCATTTTAGATTTACAGAAGAGTGACCATTACTTGCATTACTGCATGTCCACAAACATTTCAGTAATGCAAGCATGTTTCCTTTTTTTTTTTTTTTTTTTTTTTTTTTTTTTTTTTTTTCACATTATAGCCAGGGTTTTTGAGAGGTTTTCCTTACATTTTTTCATTAGGATCGAATTCCATGAGTCCGGGCCTGGTGCCGAGTGGGATGGCATGTTGGAAATGGCCTCTTCTATGTCTTTTGGACCGAAATCAATATCCAGCATCTGAGGGGTTTCCGTGGGGGAGGTTTCCATGAAAAATATATGATACAGAACCAAGGTGTCTCATCCATCTTAACCTGTTTGTGACAACCTCGAATTTAGGGGACTGGTTCAATTTTTAGTTGATTTTTGCATGTATTTATTATTTTTGTGGTTTCCTCCCTAGACCTCCATCAAACTTAAAAAACCAACAACCACAGGATCCCCCTTCAAGATATATTTGTACATTTTTCGGCAGAAAAATTTCCCAGCCAAAAGCCGGTCCCTCCTAAATTATAGGTTCGCTATCGCTCGCCATGAACAAAATTGACACCTAAATGACACGAAGTCTTAATATTGACAAAGAAACGGGGCGAAAGGTCTAAAAATCGCCAAACTAATGGGCCGAACGTCTTAATATCTGAAAACTAATGGGTCTAAACACGAGGGAGAAGGGGTGCCAGAAAACCCAGCCCATCTCCCCTTAACTGGCCATTGTTGTGTCTTCCTTTCTTCCTTCCTTCCTGCAGCTACACCAACAACAGCGTCCACAAAATACGAGCGGGATTGGGGAGTGGGGGGAAACGTGCACGAGACACGAGCGGGATTGGGGCGTGGGGGAATGTGGGGTTGTGAGATATGGGGGTTGTGAAGGGAGATAAATGGAATGAGAGGTTGTAAAGGAAGAGAATATGGAATGAAAGGTGAGTAATGTGGGGTTGTGAAGTGGTAAGAGAATATGGAATGAGAGGTTGTGAGGAATGTGTGGTTGTGAGATATGAGGGGTTGTGAAGGGAGATAAATGGAATGAGAGGTTGTAAAGGAAGAGAATATGGAATGCAAGGTGAGTAATGTGGGGTTGTGAAGTGGTATGAGAATATGGAATGAGAGGTTGTGAGGAATGTGGGGTTGTGAGATATGGGGGTTGTGAAGGGAGATAAATGGAATGAGAGGTTGTAAAGGAAGAGAATATGGAATGAAAGGTGAGTAATGTGGGGTTGTGAAGTGGTAAGAGAATATGGAATGAGAGGTTGTGAGGAATGTGTGGTTGTGAGATATGAGGGGTTGTAGAGGAAGAAACAAATACATGAGAAGAGTTGTGAGGAATGTGGGGTTGTGAAGGAAGATAAGATGGAATGAGAAGTAGTGAAGAATGTAGGGTTGTGAAGCATGAGGGATTGTGAGGATGAAGGGATGGTATGGCAGGGATTGTGATGAATGTGTAGTTGTGAACTGATGATGAGGTGTTGTTGTTGTTGTTCCCCAAGCTGCCTGGCCGAACAGCCCCAAGGCCCCGAGCAAGGCCAAGGCCATAACTGAGCGCCCCCACAGAACCCTCCCTGCCGACCCCAATAAAGCCTGGGTGACCGAAGCCACTCCATGGCGGGGAGCTGAGGAGGGTGCGGAAACGCCCGAGAAACCAAAGCCCCACCCAGGGCCCTGTGCCCCTCAGCAATTATGAAGAGAAAGTTGAGGGGCAAAGGAAAAATGTGACGCTTTGGCTTCCAATCGTGGTAGATTGGGAGGTCAATCCACGGAAGAGACGCCGTCACTTGAGATCTAGAAAATATATAAGTAAAAGGAACAGTCAGAGTAAGCTATGGGTATGGCAGAGATCGCTCAGTTCTCACTCTGATAGACCAGCCCATCACCAATGGGGGGTTGTGAAGAATGTTGGATTGTGAGATATGTGGGGTTGTGAGGATGAGAGAGCTTGTGAGGCATAGGAGTTTGTTGGATGTGAGGAGTTGTGGGAGCAATGAAATAGCAAGAGAGGGAGTCCGACACTCAGCTAACCACTTGCATATTCATATATTTAGCTGATGGTTCACCTTTTGGTCGATTTTTTTGTTTTCATATGTTTTATTATTTTCTAGTTTCCTCCCTAGACTTCCACCAAACTTAGAAAAACAACCCCAGGATCTACCTTCAAGATATATTTGTACACTTTTCGGTAGAAAATTGTCCCGGCCGAACACCGGTTTCTCCTAAATTACAGGCTCGCTATCGCTCACCAGGAGAAGGAAAAATTCGACACCTAAATGACACGAAAAAACTTAATATTGTCAAAGAAAAGAGGCTAAAGATCTTAAAATCAACACACTAACGGGACGAACGTCTTAAAATTTGAAAACTAATGGGGCTAAAAATGACGAAGAAACGTGTCCAGAAAAACGATCCATCTCCCCTTAACCCATTCAGTACCAGTGACGTCTTGTTTTATTTTTATACAGCTACACTGAGACAATTTTATGAAACTTGGGGTGGGATATATGGTAGCTAAAAGGATTAGGCTAATTGAGACAGCCTTTATCTTTTCCATTGATAGACGCCCTTCCTAAGCTGAATAAAATCATCTGATAGCTGCCATAATATAATGAAACCGATGTCACCGGTACTGACTAGTTGCCTACATTGTCCCTATCCAACCCTTGAAACGGTTGCTCTTAGGATAGGAAAGCAAATGAGAGATTATATAAGAAGGACTGAAGGGCATAGAAGAGAAGAGAAGGGTTATACGATAGGAAAGCAAATGAGAGATTATATAAGAAGGACTAAAGGGCATAGAAGAGAAGAGAAGGGTTATACGATAGGAAAGCAAATGAGAGATTATATAAGAAGGACTGAAGGGCATAGAAGAGAAGAGAAGGGTTATACGATAGGAAAGCAAATGAGAGATTATATAAGAAGGACTGAAGGGCATAGAAGAGAAGAGAAGGGTTATACGATAGGAAAGGATTGAAGGATGTACGAGAAATGATGAGGGCTATATGAGAAGACATGAATGAGGGGCCTAAGAAAAAGAAAGATGAGTAACGAGAAGAAAGGATTGACAGGCATAGGCGAAAAGATAAGGTGTATATAGAAAGATGGAGAATAGCATATACTGTAAGTGGAAGATAGAGGAGCATAGAAGAAGGAATGGAAGGAATGAGGGGCATCAAGGGAAAAGAATAAACAATGAGAGAGGGAATACAGTACAGGTATGAGTGTGTGAGAGAATGTTGATAGTAAATAGAGGTTAAAAAGCTATTATATCTACAATCTACAGTACAAGGTAGTGTAATGGGTGTGTGTGTGTGTGTGTGTGTGTGTGTGTGTGTGTGTGTGTGTGTGTGTGTGTGTGTGTGTGTGTGTGTGTTATTCACTTGCTTGTTCGTCAAGGGGAATGCACGCAATGCGAGCTAAGCTCATTATTATCGCGCCTCCTTAACTGGCAATGTATTGCGTGAAATGCATGTTAATTGTTTATGTATCGTTGGAATGGCTGTGGATGTGTGTGTAGTCTGTATTTTAGCCAATTGGAGACATCTGGAAACGAAGGCTTAGGGTTAATCTGTACGGTACCATTCTCACTACAGTACCAGTCTCACCCGAAGGCTTAGGTTAACCAGTAGCTTAGGTTGACCAGTACGATACCCATCTCACCTTGTAACCGATCACCAACCCCAGATGGGACGTTACAACTTCGTCCACTTATACCAGGTTCCTATTTATACTGCTAGGTGAACAGAGGCTACACCGTTAGGAGACTTGCCCAAATGTCTCTTCCCCGCCCGGGTCTCGAACCCGGGACCTTCTGGTGTGAGCCAGACGCGCTATCAGTTACGCCACGGGGGGGGGGGGGGGGGGTATGAGAACAGTGCCTGGCATTAGACAGATGCTCCAACCGCTTGTGGGTGGGTGGGTGGGTGGGTGGGTGTGTGGGTGTGTGTGTGTGTGTGTGAGAACAGTGCCTGGCATTAGACAGATGCTCCAACCGCTTGAAGAAGCAATCAGAGGAACATTCATACCGGCCCTAACAGAGATGGAAGGCGTCACGCAAGAGCTAAGAGATCTATTAGCTCTTCCGCCAAGGTTCGGAGGTATGGGGATCATAAACCCAGTGGAGGCGGCACTACATGAGAACCAAAATTCCCTTAAACTTACTACGTCTCTGACAGAAAAAATACGGGAGCAAAATGAAAATGATGAGGTGGACGAAGAGGAACAACGAAATGCAAGACAGGAAATTACAAAGAGCAGAGAAGAGAGACAGAAACATAGCCTAGAACAAATTAAGACCAGATGTAGGGAAGAACTGAAAATGAGAGTTGAGATGGCACAAGACACGGGGGCTTCAAATTGGCTCACATCATTACCAATAAAGGAGAAAGGCTTCAGCTTAAATAAACAAGAATTCAATGATGCCGTAGCCTTGAGGTATGGGTGGCCAGTTTCGAACCTGCCGCTGAAATGTGCATGTGGTGAAATAAACAACTCAGACCACTGTATGACTTGTAAGAAAGGAGGATTCATCTGTATCCGGCATGATGAAGTACGAGACATCACTGCACAAATGCTGGACGAGGTGTGCCATGATGTCAGAATCGAACCGGAACTTCTGCCTATGGACGGACAGCGCTTGGCCCACAATACTGCAAATACTTCAAATGAAGCAAGAGTGGACGTAAGTGCTCGAGGTTTTTGGACGAGGGGACAACGGGCTTTTTTCGACATCAGAATCTTCAACCCAAGAGCACAAACATATCGTGAGCGAGGACACAAGGCGGCATACTTGAGAAACGAAAGTGAGAAAAAACGCGCTTATGAAGAAAGAATTTTGAACAGGGATCAAGGAAGCTTTACTCCTCTGGTCTTCTCATCGTCGGGAGGTATGGGACCTTCTGCAAGTGTCTTCTATGCCAGATTAGCTGAACAAATATCGGAGAAAAAGCGCCAGCATAGAAGCCAAGTCATAACTTGGATGAGATGCCGGCTCTCTTTCTCTCTTCTCAGGTCTGCACTCCTATGTCTCAGGGGTACAAGGTCCTCCCCGCTACAGAGGACAAGAGTGAGAGACTTGGACTTTGAAATGGTCGTGGCGGAGGGACGAATTGGGGAACAACTAGGTTGATTGTAGGGAGGTACTGGTACAATAAGATAAACTACAATGTAACTAGAATAAGATAGATTGTACACCACTTTGTAACTGTCGCCTTAATAAAGTGTGTGTAAGGAGAGGGAAAGACAGGAAGGATGTGGAGTTGGGTGGTGGTGGTGGTGGTGTGTGTTGAGCGTCATCTGTGTTGCCTAGTCTCAACAAGAGCACACTGCAGCTGTCCATTTAGGTTCATAGACGAGTAATGTGGTGTTAGCAATAGTTTAGAATGACTGTGCCTTGGTTGCCTCACGACATACTTACACTGTTTACTTTCTGATCACGCCCCCGCAACTCTGTCTCTCTGTCTGTCTGTATGTGTGTGTGTGTGTGTGTGTGTGTGTGTGTGTGTGTGTGTGTGTGTGTGTGTGTGTGTGTGTGTGTGTGTGTGTGTGTGTGTGTGTCTAAATGTTTAGCCTAAATATGAATATATCACGCAACCATGCCTGGAAGTTAGAATATATACAACGATCAGCACTAGTATTTGTATATTTGTTTTTTCTCACATATCATAAGATCTGTTCTACCTGGAATAAACTTCCCTCATAATTTGAAAATAGTTCTTCAGTAGAGCAGTGCAATGAGTGTAGTGCACTACACAATATCCCTCTTTCCACATCGAGTATCTCCCCGGAATGGGGCGCAAAGTCTTTGAGATACTAACTATTCCTTGTAACACACACACACACACACTAACTCTCTCTCTCATTCATATATATATATATATATATATATATATATATATATATATACTGTATATATTATATATATATATATATATATATATATATATATATATATATATATATATATATATATATATATACCCGGTATATATATACCGTATATACAGAATATATCTTATCCGACGATTTTCCCACGATCGATAACAATTATTTCGACATCCCGCACGAATTCAACTGGACTTGCACATAATCTTATAATGAGCAAGAAGTGTCGAAACCAATAACTAATATCGACAAAATGTAGACTTGGATACAATTATGGTGAAAAAAAAATCCGACTCAGACTTATCAAATACCTAGGCTACTGTAGGCCCACATACCATTTTAATACCTGAATTTTATTATTCAACTGTCATTCTGAAATTTCGCAATTAGTAAAAATTCCCTCTAAACTTTCATAATAATATCTATTTGAATTATTCCTGTTACTTTCATAAAAAAAAAAAAAAAAAACCACATCGAAGGTAAATTGATTATATTCAATTTTTATTCGATTACATATGTAGTTTATTTCCAAGTAAACAGTCAATCTTACATTTCTCACGTACAGTCGCCTACGCAAGTTGCCGACCAGTACCGGTACACTAGTTTTAGTCCACCATAGTCTAATATAGATCCTACCAGCGAGGGCTCTTAGCTACGAGTATAATCTACAATACTGTACATACAATATACTAATACTAATACTAATACTAATACTAATACTAATACTAATAATATCCTTATTTCATATTGTATTGGAGATGCTGTTCCGGTATGATAACCTTGGTCATTCAGTTCAGGGGGTCAAACGAGAGTCGAGTAGATTATGTTGAGTTTTTATTATTGTATATGCAAAGATAAGATTGTGGTTTATAGTTCAAGTTATGTCTTTGGAAGTGATAAAATGGCCAAACAATGCTAGTTCAGGTTAATTTTCTTGTATTCCTTCTCATATTCATTCAAGTCTTTATACAAAATTGCTCTGGTTTGACACCTTGATTCAGTTCCCAAACCACGTAATAGCTATGCTTAACAATTGATCCCCTTGAATGGTACCAATTCATATGATTTCGCGGTTGTACTGTATATGATCAAACTTGAGGCAATGAAAGTGAGTGAAAACGCTGATTCAGTATATACTGTACTAGGGAAAAAAAATATATAAAAATCCATATATACAGGTATACTGTATATATATATATATATATATATATATATATATATATATATATATATATTCTGAATTGTGCATCAGCGTAAGAGAATCAGTTAACCAAATTCACACCCCTTATCACTGCCGGCGATTGACTAGTGTTTACATATTTCCTTTCAACTTCCATTTGTCTATTTGTGCACTTATGTTTCCCTTCAATTTCTATTTTATTATCTGTCATGCACGATCTCCAGTAATTTCATGGTCGTCCCTCTCACGCTCTCTACTTACCCACCAATAGTTTCATCGTTAACCCTATCAGAGCAGTCATTCCATAGCTAAGTAAAATCCTTTGGCTGTAGCATCTATACAGAATGAAAGTAGTCGTCTGCTTCCAGGAATAGCGGTACGGTAAGATAACGCTTTCTTCAGTAAATGCTGGCTTTCATTAGACGATTTTAATTTGGTTTCTATAATTATAAACATGTATAGTTCCCTTGTTTGTCGGCTTATGACTGTTTTCTCCCAGAATCTGGGACTATGGCGATGAGACTTGACTGGGGTACTCAGGGAGTCGCAGAATAGGTTTTTAGCGAATAATAATCAAACATAAAATAAAAAATATATACACGTGTGTGGTCCCCGTAGAGTTGCTATCATCTTGCATCCCTCTCGAGATAATTGGACAACTTATTAACCTGAACAGGGTGCGGTTACTTCGGATACCGGTACTATGAAATAAATTTCATAATCGAGGGTTTACTACCATCGCCTAAAAGTCAAGTAACGAGGCCATAGAACGCCTATCTTCTGATCTATCAATTATTTCTGATAGAGGCAGAGAAAATCTTGTTACTTTCAATACCTCAAAGACCCAATTTCTCCACTTAACTCCCCGTCGCAATCTTCCACAAGACTATCAATTACTCTTCAACAATATACAAATCAACCCTTCATCTTCGCTCAATATTCTTGGTGTATCTTTTTCATCTGACCTTTCATGGAAAGATCATATGACCATTCTTGCTAAAACAAGGTCTGCTCAACCGTCTCCATAGGTTCTTCACCGCCGCATAGCTTCTTGCACTATTTAGGGGTACAGTGCGCCCATGTATCGAGTATTGTTCGCATGTGTGGGGAGGTTCCACCCATACAGCACTTCTCGAATGAGTTGAGTCCAAAGCTTTTCGCCTCATCAAATCACTTTCTCTTACTAGTTCCCTTCAATATCTTTCTACATGCCGCAATGTTGCATCTCTTTCACTCTTCTATCACTATTACAACAATCAGTGTTCTTCAGAGCTATCTCAGTGCATACCCTCTACCTTGCACCGAGTGCGAGGCACCCGCCTCTCAACACAGTCCCACTCCTATTCTGTCGAGCTCTCCAACCCAGGAATTTGCAAAAAATTTCAGTCTTTCTTCTACTCAACAAGTGAACTCTGGAACTATCTCCCTCAATCAGTCTTTCCTTCATCCTATGACTTTGACTGCTTTAAACTTCCGTGCTTCCAGGCATTTTGACCCCAACGTCCCTTGAATTTTGCTCTCTATCACTCTTTTGGCTTTGGGGAAGACACTCGTTACAGGTAGCCTGCCTTTTGTCTCCTTTAAACACATGGAAACAAAATCTTACATAACTTTTTCAACCCAGTGATACCTTGTTAAATTGTCTTCTGTTCAGCACAAGACGATTATATTTACCTCGGGAAAGGGCTCTCGTGGTTAAGGGGAGATGGGCCGTTTTTCTGGACCTCCTTCTCCCTCATGTTTAGCCCCATTACTTTTCAGATTTTAAGAAATTCGGCCCATTAGTTTGACGATTTTAAGACCTTTCGCCCGATTTATTTGTCAATATTTGAGACTTTCGTGTCATTTAGGTGTCGATTTTTTCCTGGCGAGCGATAGCGAGCCTGTAATTTAGGAGGAACCGGCCTTTGGCCGGGAAATTTTTCTATTGTAAAATGTACAAATTTATCTTGAAGGAGGGTCTTGGGCAGGTGTTTTATAAGCTTGATGGAAGTCTAGGTAATAAACTACAAAAATATTGAAAATATACATAAATGAGCAAATAAATACGCCCATCCCCCCTTAAGGGGTTAATAGTATCCAATGTACTTCTTATTCTATCTTTACTTCTATCTTTTACGTTAACTAATGAAGTCTAGCGCACCTAACTCTCCAACTCTGACATATTCTTCCAAATTTGAATACAAACGGTAGAAAGTTGATACACTATAACACAAATTGACCACTTGCGAGTTTCAGGCTATAAGGAAGTTGGTGCTGTATAAACATCGGTATTAATCATAAATACAATAATAAAGTAGATGGCTAATGGATAAAACGTATGTTGAATTTAGTTGTATGTATTTATAAATGCACATTATTTTTAGCTCGTAATTCTGCTAAATATCAATGTAAAAAAATCCAACTTCCTTTTTTTTTTTTTTTTCCTATGTGATTGAGGGAGGAAAAAGGCATACCTGCCTATAGCGAGTGCCTCCCCCATAGTTGAAAGAGTGACAGGGCCAAAATCAAGGGACGTTCGAGCCAAAATGCCTGGACGCACGGAGTTTGAAGCAATTTAAGTCATAGGAAGAGGGAAAGACTGATTCTGGGAGAGAGTTCCAGAGCTCAGCTGTTGAGTAGAAGAAAGTTTGAGAGTAACGTTTCACTCTTGGGTTGGAGAGTTGCACAGAGTAGGGGTGGGATTGAGTTGCAAGACGGGTACCACGTGCCCTACGTAAAGGAGGTGGTTTGCACTGGGATAGCTCTGAGGAACACTGATTATTATAGTAGCGATAGAATAGCGAGAGAGATGCAACATTGCGGCAGAAAGAGAGAGATTGCAGAGAGTTGGTGAGTGGACGGGAGTTAATGATACGAAAGGCCTTCCTTTCAACTTTGTCTAGGAGAGCGGTGTGAGAGGAACCTCCCCACACATGTGAACAATACTCAATACAAGGGTGCACTATGCCCCTGTACAGAGCAAGAAGCTGTGCAGGGGAAAAGAACCCCCTAAGGCGGTTGAGCACACCCAGCTTCTGGGAGGCTGCCTTAGCAAGACTGGTAATATGGTCCTTCAAAATAAGAGAAGAAAAAGAGACACCAAGAATATTGAGAGAAGATGAAGGGTTGATTTTTGTATTGTTGAAGAATAAGGGATAGTCCGCTGGGAGATCCTGACGGGTAGATAGATGGAGAAATTGGGTTTTGGAAGCATTAAAGTTAACAAGGTTTTCTCTGCCCCAATTGGAAATAGTATTTAGATCAGAATTTAAGAGTTCTATGGCTTCATTACGTTTGTCGTTGAGGGATTGCTGGCTGGGGCGTTCTGAAAAACTAATGGAGTAGTGTAAGGTTGAGTCGTCTGCGTATGAATGGATGGGAATTAAGGTACAGTTAAGGAGATAATTTATAAAAATTAAAAAGAGAATAGAAGATAGGACAGAGCCCTGAGGAACACCGGAGTTTATAGGGTGAGGAAGTGAACAATGGCCGTCCACAACCGCGGCTATGGAACGGCCGGAAAGGAAATTAGAGACAAAGGCACAGATATAGATATAGAATAATAATGTAGGTTTTTGATGGATAAAAGATATGTTGAATTGGGTTTTACGTATTTATATATTATGTACTACGGCCGTATTTTAGCTGGTAATTCTGCTAAATACCAATGTCTACAGCTCCAACTTCCTTATAGCCTGAAACTCGCAAGAGGTCAATTGGCGTCCTCTGATTGAAAGCGTTACAAAGTTAAACATGTGATATATTTTCACCGTATATTATCAACCTCACAGATTGGTTTCAGCTTAGGAAATACACCTTGGAGTACCAACATTAAAGGGGGGATGGTTAACTTTATGGTCGATTTGTTCATAGATTTATTATTTGTATAGTTTCCTCCCTACACCTCCATTAAACTTAAAAAACAACCCCAGAATCCCCCTTCCAGATGAACACTAATGGGACATGAGGGAGAAGGGTGTCCGGATAAACGACACCCATCTCCCCTTAACGGACATTCCTGTTTGGCCTGAACCGCTCTCATGATCTTTAAGGGGAGATATCCACTTAAGGGATTATTTTTTCGACCCCTTTCTCCCTCATGTTTAGCCCCATTGTTTTTTAGATTTTAAGACGTTTGTCCCATTAGTTTGACGATTTTAAGAACTTTCGCCCCATTTCTGTCAATCTTAAGACCATTCGTGCCATTTAGGTGTCGATTTTTTCCTGGCGAGCGATAGCGAGCCTGTAATTTAAGGGGAACCGGCCTTCGGCCGGGACATTTTTCTACCGAAAAAGGTACAAATTTATCTTGAAAGGGGGTCAAGGGGGAGTAATTTTAAGCTTGATGGAAGTCTAGGGAATCAACTAAAAACCTCCCCTTAACCCTCTGATGATCGATGACGCACTTCTCAATTTGTTTTCTGGCTACTATTAGACGATTTTATTCAGATTAGTAACGGTATATGGAAGTCAAACGGTTGATTGAGATAGTGTTGGTACCCTTTCAATACCCACAGATACTTCTTAAGCTGCATGAAATCGTCTAATGATAGCCAAAATAAACTGCTATAACTGTAATTCGTCTCCCCTCCTTTCTGGTTTTTCCTGTTTCTTAAGGGGGAGCTGACTGTTTTTGTTGGTTTTTTGGGGACCCCCTTCTTCCTCGTGTTTAGCCCCATTAGTTCTGAGAATGTTAAGACGTTCACCTCATTAGTTTGGCGATTTAATACCTTTCGTGCCAATTAGGTGTCGATTTTTGTTCCTGGCGAGCCATAGCGAGCCTGTAATTTGAAGAGGAATCGGCCTTCGGCCGGGACATTTTTCTACCGAAAAATTTACAAATTTATCTTGAAAAGGGGTCTAGGGGGTGTTTCTTCTTAAGCTTGATGGAGGTCTAGCGAGGAAACTAAGTAATAAATTAATGAATACAAATATAGCCCAAAAACCAAGCACTACCCCCTTAACCGCCTTCTTGATATTTTTCATTCCAACAGTTATCTATTCCGTCCCAACAGGATTTGACAATAACAATACGAAAGACCGAAACATTAATGTTATAATATTCTATAGTCTATTCACTATAACTAGGCCACAGACCTTGACATCTGCTTGCAGCTCAACACAGGACTAGAACAACCGAGCTACCATGGCATTTCTACTATTTGGGACGAGTCAACCAAGTAAAATGTTCGAACATTTACAGTTCGTTTGCACTAGCCCTTCTTTTGAGTTGCAAGGTCATGATTTCTGGCCAGGCCTACTTATAGTGAATAGACTGTAGTTAATGTCATATACATAATGTCATATACATAATGTCATATACATAATGTCATATACATAATGTCATATACATAATGTAAATCAGATTACGAAAAATCTACAAGAATCGATACCTCAAAGGGAGGGGGTCACTCACCCTCTCTAGGGACCCTACAGTAACAGAGATCGGCCAACTTCCGCCATATTTGTGTCACTGGTGTCATTAGCTTCTCTTCACACGCAAATATGTCCATACGCTTAATGCAAATCTAACAATACTAATAACAGATATCAAATTTGGTCTTCGAATCCAAATTCTTCGAAATACATAATAAATAATCATCCCGTAGTTATATAATTGTGGCTCCAAAATGGCATCGGCATCAAAAGATGACCGCTCGCTATCTTACCATAGGACCTCTAATCCTTTCCCTTCCTGAATTATACAGGGAAGGGGAAAGTATATTATTGAAAATATTGCGTCATTTGTTTAATGTCACAATACAGGTAGCACAATTGCCAACAAAGGTCGGACTGGTAACTTGAACGGTCACAAACTTAAAACTGCCAATATTACTAGTTATTATTATACGGTCTTAATATAGTATTCAAATGGTTAACATACATGTAATACACTGTAATAATTAAGTGGGGTGACCTGCTTTTGGTTAGTTCTCTCCTTTTCTCTCTTTCTCTGGCTTGTATTCATTCGGCCCCATTCAGCCAACTATTTTAAGACGTTTATCCCCATCTAGGTGTCGATTTCTTCCTGGCGAACGATAGCGAGCCAGCATTATATGAAGAAATCCGGCTTCGCCGGAGACATTTTTCTATCGAAAAATGTACAAATTTAGCCTGCTGTCAAACAAAAATAAAAAATATGCTGGCTCGCTACCGCTCACTAGTAACAAATTGACACCTGGATGGGGATAAACGTCTTAAAACAGTAGGCTGAATGGGGCCAAATGGATACAAGCCAGAGAAAGATAGAAAAGGACAGAACCAAAACAGGTCCCCCCCCCCCCTTAAAAGGGTATCTGACGGTCGTAGTGTACGAACTTCCACGGTTAACCCATTCAGTACTGGCGACGTAATGTTCATTATATTCTGGCAACTATTAACCCCTTTAGTACCGAGTTGTCCTTGTCATTATAATCTGGATATTATTAGACGATTTTATCCAAGTTAGGGAGGGCGTGTAGCAATTAAAAGGCTTCAAACTATCTCGATTATGAATTATAAATACCACGGTTTCCTTCTAAGCTGCACAACATCGTCTAAATATAGCTGGAATAACACAAAATACATCCTCGGTATGGAAGAGGTTAAGACGATTGTATTTAGCTTAGGAAAGAGGTCTACTCATTAAGGGGAGGTATTTAGTTTGTTCCCTAGACCTCCATCAAGCTTAAAATTACACCCCCTTGAGTCCCTTTCAAGATAAATTTGTACATTTTTCGGTAGAAAAATGTCCCAGCCAAAGGCCGGTTCCTCTTAAATTACAGGCTCGCTATCGCTCGCCAGGATAAAATCGACATCTGAATTGCACGAAAGGTCTTAATATGGGGTGAAAGTTCTTAAAATCGCTAAACTAATGGGGCAAACTTTTTATAATATCAAAAGCAATGGGGCTAAACATGAGGGAGAGAGGGGTCAAGAAAAAAATCCTCAAGTGGAGATCTCCCCTTAAATGGCTACAGACTTATCTCAATCAATGCTTTTAGCTAACATATTTCCTTCTCCAGCTTCATAAAATCGTCTAAATATAGGGGACATCACCGGTACAGACAGGGTTAAGGGGGGTGACCTGTTTTTGTTCGGTCCTTTTCTATCTTTCTCTGGCTTGTATCCATTTGGCCCCATTCAGCCTACTGTTTTAAGACGTTTATCCCCATCCAGGTGTCAATTTTTGACTGGTGAGCCGTAGCGAGCCAGCATATTTTTTTATTTTTGTTTGACAGCAGGCTAAATTTGTACATTTTTCGATAGAAAAATTTCTCCGGCGAAGCCGGATTTCTTCATATAATGCTGGCTCGCTATCGCTCGCCAGGAAGAAATCGACACCTAGATGGGTATAAACGTCTTAATATAGTTGGCTGAATGGGGCCGAATGGATACAAGCCAGAGAAAGAGAGAACAGGACAGAAATAACAAAAAGCAGGTCACCCCTCTTAATGTTACAGATAACTTTACAGAGAGTGGGTATCTTCTCCACGTCTACATCTACTACTGTCCAGAGAGTTCAACCCTTTATCTTGCCTTATTATAATTTCCGGTCCTCGGCGTTTATTAACCCTTTGAAGCTCTGACGCGCTTTAGCAGTTTATTTTGGCTATCATTAGACGATTTTATGCAGCTTAGGAAGTATCTGAGGGTATTGAAAGGGTAAATACCATCTCAACCAACCCTTTGACTTCCATATACCGTTACTAATCTGAATAAAATCGTCTAACAGTAGCCAGAAATAGAACAGAAACGCGTATTGGAGCTTGAAAGGGTTAATTTACTAGTCTGTCTTGTTTGCATGTGTGATTGTTTTTCTTCATACATGTCTTCTTGTTGTTTAAGGGGAGTTTTATTTTTATTTTTCCTTTGGGACCTTTTTTTCCTCATGCATAGCCCCATTAGTTTAGAGGTTTTAATAAGTTTGCCCCATTAGTATGGCGATTGTAAGACCTGTTACCCCATTCCCTTTTCAATATTTAGCCCTTTCATGCCATTTAGGTATAGATTTTTTCATGGCGAGCGATAGTGAGCCTGAAATTTAGGAGGAACCTGTCTTCGGCCAGAACATTTTTCTACCGAAAAAAATAAAACAAAAAATTTAGCTCGAAGGGGAGTCTTGTGTGTTTTTTTTTAAATGCTTGATAGAGGTCTAGGAAGCTAACTAACAAATATCTCATAATCTTAACTGCTTTCCTTGATATACTTGTCTAGGCCTTTAATATTTAGCTTTCCAATGTTCGAAGACACCTTTTCACTTAAAAATGGTCACAACATCAGACGATTTTCCTCCGGTTCGGAAGGTCCTCTGGGAATCAAATGGGTAAAATCTATATCAATTAGCACTCTGACTCCCAAATGTCTTCCTAAAATGAATACAATTATCTACCAATAGCCAAAATACAAGGGAAAAACGCGTCCTCGTATCTTGAAAGGGTTAACCACGAACATACAAGATCTCTCAACCTATATGCTGTACAGTACGTTGACGTCATGTTATATAGTAATTTGGCTGTCATTAGTAAATTCTATTCAGCTTTGAGTGTACCTGTAGGAAGGAGAAGGTTAAATTGAGCGTTATATAAAGTTTATTCTCAGTTATCATTATTAGGCAGAGTAAAATCATCGAATGTTTTGTAGACTAAATTGACTAACTGTATATCCCACGCATCTTGTTCTCAATGTCTCACTCTTGATGCAGACACAGCTCTCTAGATCTTAACCCTTTTAGTACCGGTATAATGGCACATATTTACATTTGATGTTGATATCATTAGACGATTTTACTCGATTTAGGAATGATAATGTGGGATCCAGATGGTTAAATAAGATAGGTATAATATAGCTATAAGGTAGCTATAATATATATGAAGTGTAGGGGATATAGGTGGTAGTGGGAGATATAATGTGGGATCCAGATGGTTAAATAAGATAGGTATAATATAGCTATAAGGTAGCTATAATATATATGAAGTGTAGGGGATATAGGTGGTAGTGGGAGATATAATGTGGGATCCAGATGGTTAAATAAGATAGGTATAATATAGCTATAAGGTAGCTATAATATATATGAAGTGTAGGGGATATAGGTGGTAGTGGGAGATATAATGTGGGATCCAGATGGTTAAATAAGATAGGTATAATATAGCTATAAGGTAGCTATAATATATATGAAGTGTAGGGGATATAGGTGGTAGTGGGAGATATAATGTGGGATCCAGATGGTTAAATAAGATAGGTATAATATAGCTATAAGGTAGCTATAATATATATGAAGTGTAGGGGATATAGGTGGTAGTGGGAGATATAATGTGGGATCCAGATGGTTAAATAAGATAGGTATAATATAGCTATAAGGTAGCTATAATATATATGAAGTGTAGGGGATATAGGTGGTAGTGGGAGATATTTTTAGTTTAGTGTAGGGAAGAACTAATAGGGATGTAGGAATTATAATGTAAAACTTGCAAAATATAATAAAAAGAAGGGGTCTGCCTCGTATGGGCTAGTAGGCCTTCTGCAGATGTCCATGTGTCTTATGTTCTTATCAACAGATACTTTTTAAACCTAATGCAATCGTTGAATGTTAACCAGACTTAACTTACTAACCGTACATCCCACCTTTCTTGTTCCCGATGCCTCATTCTTCATGCAGGCTTTGCTCTCTTGATCTTAACCCTCTTAGTTTGATGATCCATATTTACATTTGATTTTGAGTGTCATTATAAGATTTTGCTCAACTTAACAATGATATGTGGGATTCAGAGGGTTAATTACAATAATATTAATCTTACTAACATATCCTTTCTAAACCTAATACAATCGCCGAATGTTAACCAGACTGACTAACCGTACATACATCCCACCCTTCTTGTTCCCAATGCCTCACTCTTCATGCAGGCCTTGCTCTCTTGATCTTAACAGTCCCTCTCGGCCCTGTTCTTCCTCCACACTTCTCATATTTGTACATGTTTTCTTTCTGTTTTGTGTTGCTATGGTTCGTGGAATTATAATTGTCTATCAGCAACATTACTGACATTATTGGGAGCATAATCTTACTGAAAATAAAAGATTATAAAAATATGTCCATAATGTGTACATTATACCCATGTCATGCCGTGACCTTTTACATATTACCCAAGTTGCAATCTTAGTAATACAAATGGCACTGGTTTCATAGAGCTATAATATAATTCATTGAATATCTGAGAACATTACTTTCGTCAGTAAAATATAATTGAGTTGGGCATGCAATTGAAAATAGCTGGGCATGTAGTGTTTAATAGCACCAGTCAAATGAAAATTGTGACCTCGAGGGTACCAGTATATAAAGATGCTTCTAAATTTAACCGCATCAGTACCATAGCATTTTATTGATTGTATTCCTGCTTCTTCTACTAGACGATTTCATATGAATTAATAAGTACCTCAATATCAATTAACTCTTTGCTTTTCACAGACCCTCCCTAAACTAATAAAATCGTCTAATAATAACCATAATAGAGTACATTACTTATCATGGTATGGTACACACGGGGGGGGGGGGGGGGTCGTTATTCTGGACCCCCTTCTCCCTCATGTTAATCCCCATTAGTTTTGAGACTTTAAGACGTTCGTTCCATTAGTTTGGCGATTTTGTAAACCTTTCATCCCATTTCTTTGTCGATATTGAGACCTTTCGTGTCATTAAGGTGTCGATTTTTTCCAGGCTAGCGATAGCAAGCCTGTCATTTTAGGAGAAACCGGCCATCGGCTGGAAAAATGTTCTACCAAAAATTTTACAAATTCATCTTGAAACGGGGTCTAGTTTTTGCTTTGTTTAACAGCTTGAAGGAGGTCTAGCGAGAAAACTAAACTTATATAAATAATTATATATATAGCCCCCAAAACAAGCAATACTCCCTTAGTCTCAGTACCTCAACAAGTAGGCTACTGGTACACGGAGGGTTGCAAGGTTATGTAGTCAGTTTGTGCAACCCGGGGAATGTCATGTGTGACCTCTATGTCATACTATAAGTAGCTCAAGGTTTATAGCAGATACTAAAATAACGAGGCAATTCCAATCTTCTTTTTCACCAAACAATATCACAAACATCAAGGTTCATAGCAGATACTAAAATAATATGACAATTCGGTTATATATATATATATATATATTTTTTTTTTTTTTTTTTTTTTTTCACCAAATAATAATATCCCAAACATCAAAGTCTGCAGTTAGGTTAAACATTCATATAAGTCTTAAGGAGTTTTCTTTTTCTGGATCCCCTTCTCCCTCATGTTTAGCCCCATTAGTGTTGTTATTTGAAGACGTTCGCTTCATTAGTCTGGCGAATTTATGACCTTTCGCCCCATTTGTTTTGCCAATGTATAGACCTTTCGTGCCAATTTGGGAGTCGATTTTTTCCTGGCGAGCAGCAAAGGTGAGCCTGTAATTTAGGAGGATCCAGCCATCAGCCGAGACATTCTTCTACCGAAAAATTTACAAATTTATTCCGAAGGGGGGTCTTGGGGGAATTTTGTTTAAGCTTGATAGAGGTCTAGGGAACAAAACCTTTCCCCTTTTAACAGTAATTTCAATAATAATAAAGTATATCTATTTGCAATACTAACTTAATTTCTGACACAAGCGATATTAAAAATTTACGAGGTCCATTAAATAGCAGCGTGGAGGAATGAGGACGGTTTTCTAGATTCCCTTCTCCCTCGTGTTTAGCCCCATTAATTTTGATATTTTAGGACGTTCGGCTTATTAGTTTGTCAATATTAAGACCTTTCGTGCTATTTAGGTGTCGATTTTTTTCCTGGCGAACGAGAGTGAGCCTGAAATTTTGGAAAAACCGGCCGATTTTGTTTTACAAATTAATATAGAAGGTGGATCTAATGGATGTGTTTTCATGTTTGATGGAGGTCTAGGGAGGAAACTAGAAAAATAATACAAAGATACCTAAAAGAGCAAATAAATAAGCCCATCCCCCCTTAAGTTATAAGTAAAACAAGTCGGTGTGAAGCTGGGGTTGCATGCAAATTGACAATTGCTGCATCATCTACATACACAATATTTTCAGTAGACGCTGTTAGAATAATACAATTGCTAAGACTTCAACATATTACTAACGCTGTACTAATGGTGTTGCCCTCTCAAAACAACAACACATACAATAATAATAATAATAATAATAATAATAATAATAATAATAAACATAATATAAAAATAATACTAACAATAGCCTACATAAGTAAATAAATAAATACGTACCGGTATATAAATATAATCAAGTTATACATATATTTAGAGTACTTAAACCTCCATGGCACGGATCCTAAGTTCATATGTTGGCAATTAATAAGTCAAACTACAATCTGGCTGGTATACTCACAGTTCACACTCCTCATGCCACTCCACAGCACTGGTAGCCTTCTCTTTGATGGAGGTCTGGAACTTGTCCTTACCCAGGGCTATCACCACAAAGGCATCGTTCGTGTCTGGAGAAAGCAGGAAATAACGAGTTCATTATATGAGTGGGGGAAAAGGGTGAGGGATACAGAGAATATGATACTTTACTTTGCTTGCAATATTGTATCAGCATATTTGAAATTATGAATGAGAGTCTAATGTCGATGTTGTTGATATAAATAAGAAACTGAACAGGACCGAGGACCGATCTCTGTGACACACCATTTGGATATTCATGCAACTAAGAGGCAATGCCATTACAAAGCATTGCATTATCTGTGTAAGCCAGTCCTCAATCCATTGGAGTACATGGCCATGTATGTTAAGTTATTTATTTATTCAAAGAAGCATTTGTGAGGGAATTTATCAAAAACTTTTACAAAATCAAGACAAAAAGACAACTACTTTTTATTCATCGTATATGTTTAATGTATGTTACATATGTCGATGAAAAATAAGATAAGTCAGACATGACCACTAGTTTCGGGATCCATGTTGCGAGTAAACTCCTCGGTATTCTGGGATAGAGTTTCTTCCTGTAATTCTGGCTTTCCTTATACTATCGTATTCAGTTTAGGAAGGAACTGTTGGAGTTACATGGTTAAGTGAGATTGGATATACCCCTTTGCTTCCTAAAGGGCCTATTAAAGCTAATAATATAATTTGATGTTAGCCAGAATAAAGTGAAAAATGCGTCCCCGTATAATGAAAGGATTATTTGGTTAGTATTTTAGAAATGGCTTATTAGTTTATCTCAAATTAGTGTTTCAATATATATATATATATATATATATATATATATATATATATATATATATATATATATATATATATATTCTCTTTTAAACAGACGAGGTTAAAGGCAATGGCAGTTTCAGCATTCAGGATTTTATTGTTATAGCTTTCAATAGTTCTAACAATTTTCCTCTGGGGTTCAGAGATGAGGTACAACAGGTTAGCAAAATTCATGGTGGATCCAACGTTTCACAAGTAAACATCTTGCATCTTCAGGGAAGGAGAGGTAATGATTAGAATAGGGACAAAGCATCATATTTAACAAAATTCGAGGATCAAGAATAGGGAGGTGGGCGGAGCTACTGGGTGTGTGGTGGCTGTTCATTGGTGGAATGCAGTCTATTCGCGAGACGGGCACTAAATCTTATCGGTGGTTGGTTGTTGGCTGTGGGTGGCTGTGATTGGTTGGTGTTGTCAGTTGTGTGCTGAGCGCGGAAGCGTACAGGAGGGGGGCACAGGGCGAGAGGAAGGGGGGCAGTATGCCTGTAGCGCTTGCCTGAAGGAAGAATTTGAAGGTCTTGTGTTTGGTTGTTGATGCTGGGGTTGAGTGTTTGGATGTATAGAGCTTCTAAAATAGCTAGTCTTCTGGGGTCTGATTCTTTGTCGAGTATGGTGGTTTGTTTGTCCTTGTATTGAGTATTGTTCACATGTGTGGGGAGGTTCCTCTCACACCGCTCTCCTAGACAAAGTTGAAAGGAAGGCCTTTCGTATCATTAACTCCCGTCCACTCACCAACTCTCTGCAATCTCTCTCTCTCCGCCGCAATGTTGCATCTCTCTCGCTATTCTATCGCTACTATAATAATCAGTGTTCCTCAGAGCTATCCCAGTGCATACCACCTCCTTTACGTAGGGCCCGTGGTACCCGTCTTGCAACTCAATCCCACCCCTACTCTGTGCAACTCTCCAACCCAAGAGTGAAACGTTACTCTCAAACTTTCTTCTACTCAACATCTGAGCTCTGGAACTCTCTCCCAGAATCAGTCTTTCCCTCTTCCTATGACTTAAATTGCTTCAAACTCCGTGTGTCCAGGCATTTTGGCTCGAATGTCCCTTGATTTTGGCCCTGTCACTCTTTCAACTATGGGGGAGGCACTCGCTATAGGCAGTTATGCCTTTTGCCTCCCTCAATCACATAGAAAAAAAAAAAAAAAAAAAAAAAGGTCGGCGCGAGTTAGGGCAAGATGGTGGGGGGCTTGATAGTGATCTTTTATAGCGCCAGATTGAAGGTGGAGGGTTAGTCGACGGGAAAGGCAGTCTGTGTTCCAACATAGGATAGGGGTCCACAGTCCCCGGAGGTGCAAATATGCTGGTATATCACATGATCGTCTTTCGGTTGGTTGGTGGAAATGGGGCGGTTACTGAGGACAAGGTTGGAGGTCTTAGGAGATTTGTAGTAAATAATGAGTTTTATTTTATTGTCAGGGTTGGTGGGGAGGACGTTTTTGTGAATAATTTCTTTCATAATGGATTCGTCTGTTGTGTGGTCGGAAGACATGTAGTTTCTGTAGAAAAATGTAATGTTATTGGCCGGGTTGGTGCTAGGGGGGTCTTGTTTGTACCATTTTTCTAGGTGGTGGTTGATGGCATTGGTGACGTCAGTGTTGGAATACCCATTGTTGACTAGGACCTGGGTGAGCCTTTCCAGTTTCATTGTGTGTGTCATTCCAGGTGGTGCAATGGGTGAGGGCTCTCCTGACATAGGCGGCGATGGTGGACTGATGGTATCGTTTTAGGGCATTCACTTTCCCCATTAAGACATTGGCCATTGTTAGTAGGTTTGGTGTACACTGTAGTTTTGAAGCCGTGGTCGTGGAGGGAGACAAGGAGGTCGAGGAAGGGTAGATGTCCATCGGTGGTTTCTTCGTATGTGAAGTTGAGTCCGGAGGCGGCCATGAAGCGCTGCTGGAGGTCCCTGAGTTCGCCCAGGTCCTTCACCCGCACGAAGATATCATCGATGTACCTGCAGTAGACAGTGGGCCGGTGGGCAGCCAGGAGTTCCTCTTCGATAGTTCCCATGAAGAAATTGGCGAACAGGACCCCCAGGGGGCTTCCCATCGCTACACCGTCGATTTGCTGGTACATATTCCCGCGGGGGCAGAGGAAAGGGGACTCCTTGGTACATAGTTCCAAGAGCGTCTTCAGGGCCTATATATAATATATATATATATATATATATATATATATAGAGAGAGAGAGAGTGAGAGAGTGTGTGTGTGTGTGTGTGTGTGTTGTGTTTGCATTTGTGTGTGTGTTTTACCGTACCGGTATTTCCCAACTCTCTCAGAGCTTAGATACATCCTAAAGCTATCACCAATCAAAGCTGACACGAAACAGTAAGCACACGTCATGGCCCAAGGAAATGCTGATATACAGTATTGCGGGCCAAAAATGTCGAAATATATATCACCAAGGTCTATGTAGGCCTATATCACTATCAGAACCGAATGTATTTCTCATTTGTTTTAAGGCATAATTGTAATGAATGTGATAAAGTGGAGCGTACATGTGTAGATGGTCAGTGAAATAATATGGGGTCCGAGAGGCTAACAAACAATAATTCCATAAATACACATATACATTAATGAGTACAGAATTATACCCAAGAATATAATTAACATACCATAAACTCTGGGCTAATACAAAACATTAGTATTTTCATGCTAGTTACATTACCAAAAATTATTGTTTCCTATTTATTTTTCTGGTGTGTTGTGAAGTGCCATATATTAATATTTGAATTTGGACAACAAATCAATCACAGTCGTAGGGATGCGTCGTGACTTTTGACCATAATCTACTTTTATTTCCAACAATACGGGGAAACTAAGATAATTTAGTCTGGCTAACATTAGACTACCGTATATTATTCAACTTAGGCATGACGTCTATCATTTAAATGAGTATAAACTATCACGTCCCTACCCCTTGTGGGAGTAAAGGTCTGGCTACTGACTGACTTAACTATCACAATTATTTATTTAACTCCAACAGAACCTTCCTAAGCTGAATAAAACATGTAAATATAGCTAAAAGAAAAAGACGTCAAGGAATTTTTAAAAAATACAAAATTTACCACTGAATCCTTCAATCATAATTGGGGTTATAGGCCTCTTTAGTTTTGACACTGTCAGATTATTCATCACCACCACACAATTTAATATTACCGGCATATTTTTCAAACCGACCGATTTTATATTTCATTCTTGCAGCCGCTATATGATTTGTTATATTTCAATGATACACCGGATAGATTTTAAATTATATATCATTCTTGCACCAGATACCGGTAGATTTCATATTTCATTCTTGTACAAGATAGATTGCATGTTTCATTCCTGCACCCGATAGATTGTACATTTCATTAATGTACCGGATAAATATTATATTTCATTAATGTACCGGATAATTCTATATTTCATACTCGTAATGGATAGTTTTTATATTTCATTATTGCACCAGATAGATTGCATGTTTCATTCCTGCACCCGATAGATTGTACATTTCATTAATGTACCGGATAAATATTATATTTCATTAATGTACCGGATAATTCTATATTTCATACTCGTAATGGATAGTTTTTATATTTCATTATTGCACCAGATAGATTGCATGTTTCATTCCTGCACCCGATAGATTGTACATTTCATTAATGTACCGGATAAATATTATATTTCATTAATGTACCGGATAATTCTATATTTCATACTTGTAATGGATAGTTTTTATATTTCTTTCTTGCACCAGATAGATTACCGGTATATATTTAATTATTTCACTAGGTAGATCGTATATTTCATTCTTACACCAGATGATTTTATAATTTGTTCTTGCAACAGATAGATTGTATATTTAATTCTTGCACCCGATAGATTTTATATATCATTCTTGCACCAGATAGATTTTATGTATCATTCTTGCACCAGATAAATGTTTATACTGTATAGTTAATTCTTGTACCAGATAGATTTTATATTTCATTATTGCAACCGAAAGATTTTATATTTCATTCCTGCACTCGATAGATAATTATGTATTATACGGTACTCTAGTTACCGTACCGTAAACAAAATGGTAGCCTAATCAGATTAGGAAGATTATGTAGTCAACTTATTAACCCCTTCCGTATCGACGACTCCTGTATAACTTATTCTGGCTACTATTAGATGATTTTATTGACTTTGAAAAGGGCCTCCAGCAATCAACAGCCTTCGAACTATTTCACTTAACCCTTTTTACTACCCCAAATCCTTCTTAAACTGCACAAAAAGAGTCTAAATATAGCAAGAATAACACTAAAAAGACGTCGCCGGTAAAGAGAGGGTTAATAACAATTTTATTTAACCACTTAGCTGGGCTAGGTCCTTATTAAAATAAAACATACCTTATGGAGGTACTTCCGAAAAAAAACCCCAGCTTGAAAGGGTTAACCTACATATACAACAACAAATTACTAGTTGTCTAAAATTGCACATAAACACAAAACCCACAAGATAAGTTACAAGGTTGGAGGAATTGGTCTAATTAGTACAGGGTTGGATCGGGTGAAACAGCGTACAGTACTTATTAGAGAGAGAGAGAGAGAGAGAGAGAGAGAGAGAGAGAGAGAGAGAGAGAGAGAGAGAGAGAGAGAGAGAGAGAGAGAGAGAGAGAGAGAGAGAGAGAGAGAGAGAGAGAGATCGCATAATCATTTCAGTGGTCGAGTGATTTTTGCTTGTACAGGTATCTTATATACAGGGTAGATATATACATACCCACAGAGACCTACACTTAGGACAATACACTTATGTCATTGCTCAACTTCTAATAACATAAATAAAGCTCACTCTCGCTATCCCATTCTCAAATACCACAAAGAAGGGATTACTTATCCAGGTTGCATGTTCAACTTAAACCATGGTAATTCTTATGGATTACTGCCAGTAAATTATATGTAGAGGTATGTAACCTATGTAGTACGTAGGCTTATGTATGTATGTATGCATGCATTATATTATGTACCGGTATGTATGCATGAATAGGTGTAAGGGAATAGCTAGGCACCTTCTCTATGCTTAAGACTATGGGCTGGAGATTCTAAAGGAAAGAGTCCGAGTTTACTAACCCTTTCAGTATACCATGACTCACTCTTTCTATATATTCTAGTTATCATCACACGATTGTATTAAGTTTAGAAAGGAATCTAAGGGTTACTTGAAATATAATTTACCCCTTTAATTGCTAAAGATATTTTCAAAGTTGCATAACATCGCAATACAATGAAAAAACACTATAATACCAGGGATATTCTATTAATAGTAGATTATATATCTATTCCATTGGGTGGAATGTATCGAGATTCGATTCCCCAGCTTGGCGAGCAGATTGGGTAGTCTCCTTTCACTGTATAACTGTTCACCTAACAGTAAACAGGGACTTGGTAAAAGTGGACTGTTGTGAAGTCACATCTGGGATAAATTTGATGACTTGTCTCTCTTTTTCTATAAAAGTATGATGTGTGTACAGTATCTATTTTTCCGAATGAAGAAATGCCCCAAGAGTAATGGTGTGTGGGAGTGGGGTGGCGGGGTACATTCCAGGACTACAGTATACGGTATACAGTATACACAAACTGCAGGTGTAGTGAGAGCCAACGCCCCTGTGGCACACCCAAGGCCACACAACCCATCCTGTTACCTACGGGACCACCACAACACTGTCACATAAGCAAGTCACGTACATATTTTACATTATACATTTTCGATCGTACCGTCATAGCCTATTCTTAGACCTTACCACAAGGAAACTTGTAAAAACTTCCGTTTAATGAACGGATTAGAAGAAATTAAGTGGTCTTGGAAAATTAGGTGATACAAAGCTCAATTTCATATATCAACACTCATGGAGAGTGTGAAGAGGAACACCTTGAGGCGATTCAGTCATGTGGAGTATATGGAAAGTGAGAACAATACCAAAATAGTGTATGAAAGTGAGGTGGAAGGGCAAAGAGAAAGGGTAGATCGAAAATTATATAGAAATTTGAAGTTAAGATATATGCGAGTTAATGATGTTAGGTGGGATGAGGGGGGCCGGCTAGGTGGGATGAGGGGGGCCGGCTGACGGGTGACGGAGGAATACGGATGCAACTCATTCATGTTTAGCCCCTCTAGGATTAAGGCTCAAACTATGATAAATTCGCATTTGTCATGCCCAATACATATGAGCGATTGTTCAATTCTAAACACATAAACACACTAGCTAACACATTAAAAGAACATTATTTCACGGTGTAATTTGTTTCATAATTAGATGTATTTTCTTCCCTGTTTAACAATTTTACTGCCAACGCCAAAATTACCCAATTTGTTACCTAACACCAAGCACATCAATCATCTAACTTGGGAAGACATTAAGGGGGTAGAATATTATTATAATTATTTCTACGGTACTTACCATTCACTTTAACACTATGAGTCAAATACCGGTACGTACCGGTATTTAATATTCTGGTTAATTGTAGAAAATTCATAAATTTTGGACTACTGCTAACACTACGAAGAGCTGATTATATATACACTATATATATATATATATCTATATATATATATATATATATTAATATATATATATATATATATACCGGTATATATATATACAGTATATATAAAGGAAAATAATACGTAATAGCTTATATGATCTTCAGTGACATCCTTGTGTCTCGACTTTTATATTAACCGTACCGGTAATGGATTAATTTAAACTTTTTACTTTTTTCATTCATTTACATAATTATACTGATATTGAAATCGTACATAGCTTGATAATTGTGTAAACTACACCAATAGCTCTTCATTCGACAAGGGAAAAAAACCTACCAGGTACGGTATTGCATATTTGTATATCTAACTAATTCATTAAATTTACTGTAAAATGCATACCGGTACCAAGTGAATCACGTTCAATTGCAGTTTTTTCTCTTCAGATGTATATATATTAAAGTTGAAAAATAACTCTAAGAACATTTCATAATACATCAAGATGGTACATTTCAAATGAATACTTGTTTACATACACATACAGTATGCTAGCAACAAGACGATGAGTGGGTTCGGTGTGAGATCCTTTCGATATTAAAGAGTCAATATAGGCTAGGGTGTGTTTATGTATATACAATTACTTACAGTACCGGTATATACGGTATATATGTATGTGTGTGTGCACATCTATCTATCTATCTGTATATATATATATATATATATATATATATATATATATATATATATATATATATATATATATATATATATATATATAGGCCTATACTCGGTACATATATATAGATAGATAGATATACTGTATATTGTACCATATAATATGCGGTATATAATAAGTAGGTGCCGGTAATTCACGAATTGATAAGAAATATACAGGAAATGTAATTTGCATGCATAAATCATTATATAAATTAAATCCAAGATAATCATATCGTCCCACCAACCTATAAAATTGCATCGTCTGCAGGAAGGCTATTAAAACGGCTTTATTACTACGATACTAATAGCTATCTTTCACGATGTCAAACCACCAATTAAGATGGCTAGACTTTCTCCACAAATACTTTCACTGCAATTAAAGGAACAAAGGACCAGTTATTATTGCTACACTAGTTTTATAGGCCAGCTTTTTGTTAGTCTAGTCTGTTTTTGTCTTCTATTGAGGAATGTTTCACTGTACTTGATACTCTTATAGCTAAACTATGTGAATACTATCGTTAAGGGGGCCCACCTCGCTGTGTTCTCTCTCTCTCCCTCTCTCTTTGGCTTGTATCCATTCGGCCACATTCAGCCTACTGTTTTAAAACGTTTACTCCCATCCAGGTGTCAATATGTTTTTGGCGAGCGGTAGCGAGCCAGCATATATATATATATATATATATATATATATATATATATATATATATATATATATATATACAGCAAGCTAAATGTTTACCGTACATTATTCGATAGAAAAGTTTCTCCGGCGAAGCCGGATTTCTTCACAATGATGGCTCGCTATCACTCGCCAGGAAGAAATCGACACCTGGATGGGGATAAACGTCTTAAAACAGTTGGCTGAATGGAGCCGAATGGATACAAGCCTGAGAAAGAGAGAAAAGGATAAAAAGAGAAAAAAAACAGGTGACCCCCCTTAAAAAGAAACACTGAATATATACCAACATGCTTAGCTTGACTACCGGTAGGCCTACTGATTTATCAACTCTGCGTAAGCAGAGTGGTATCGCCCCCCGTATAGTGGTACATGCTAACCGAAATGTCTGTCCGTCTGTCTGTCCGAGAACTCCTCCTAGACCTTTTGACGGATTTTCACCAAACATCACACGAACCTTCGGTGCGTGAATGCGACGGTATTTTTTTTGCCCCCCCCCCCCCCCCTGTACCTTTTTCCTGTGAGTGTGTGTGCCCTTACGGGGCAGGAAAGATAAGGGAAAAGAGAAGGTAGAAGAGAGGAAGAAGGTAGTGAGAGAGAGAGAGTGAGTGTGAGTGAGTAGAGAGTAGAACAGGGGGAAGGGTGATGAAGAAGTTTTGGAACAATTGTGAAGGAAAGGTAGGTAGTTTCCAATTCTAAATTATAGACAGTGGGATCCAGAGGGGTCCAGAGTTGGTAAGATCAGGAGTACGAAAAGAGAGAGGAGAAAGGAGAAGAGAGGAAGGTAGTGAAGGAGGTGAGAGGGATTGGGAGGAGGAAGGGAAGGGAGAGAGAAAAGAGAAAAAGGGGGAAAGAGTTGGAGGGAGAGAGAGGAGGAAGGAGTGTTGAAACAATTGTTGGAAGGAAGGTAGGTGGGTAGAAAAGAGAGTTCCCAATGATAAGTTATGGTTCATGGAGAGAGAGAGAGAGAGAGAGAGAGAGAGAGAGAGAGAGAGAGAGAGAGAGAGAGAGAGAGAGAGAAAAGAGAGAGAGAGAGAGAGAGAGAGAGAGAGAGAGAGAGAGAGAGAGAGAGCGAGAGAGTGTGAGTGAGTGAGAGATCACATAGATGTGATGATAATGGTGAGACGGTTGTCTGTTTCTTAAAACTCCTAGACCGTTCGACAGATTTTCACACAAACTTCTAATTGTAGTGATAATGGTGATAATAGTAGTGATGATGGTTGTAGTTGTAGTGATGATGACAGCAGTGATGATGACAGTAGATATGATGGTGACAGTACTAGTAGTGATGATGGTCATAATAGTAGTGATGATGGTGACAAGCAATGATGATAGTTGTAGTGATAATGATGACATTAGAAGTGATGGTATTAATAGTGGGTATGATGGTAATTGTAGTGATAATGGTGATATAGTAGTGATGATGGTAATTGTAGTGATAATGGTGATAATAGTAGTGATGATGGTTGTAGTTGTAGTGATGATGACAGTTGTAGATATGATGGTGACAGTACTAGTAGTAGTGATGATGGTCATAATAGTAGTGATGATGGTGACAAGCAATGATGATAGTTGTAGTGATAATGATGACATTAGAAGTGATGGTATTAATAGTGGGTATGATGGTAATTGTAGTGATAATGGTGATAATAGTAGTGATGATGGTAATTGTAGTGGTAATGGTGATAATAGTGATGATGGTTGTAGTTGTAGTGATGATGACAGTTGTAGATATGATGGTGACAGTACTAGTAGTAGTGATGATGGTGACAAGCAATGATGATAGTTGTAGTGATAATGATGACATTAGAAGTGATGGTATTAATAGTGGGTATGATGGTAATTGTAGTGATAATGGTGATAATAGTAGTGATGATGGTAATTGTAGTGATAATGGTGATAATAGTAGTGATGATGGTTGTAGTTGTAGTGATGATGACAGTTGTAGATATGATGGTGACAGTACTAGTAGTAGTGATGATGGTCATAATAGTAGTGATGATGGTGACAAGCAATGATGATAGTTGTAGTGATAATGATGACATTAGAAGTGATGGTATTAATAGTGGGTATGATGGTAATTGTAGTGATAATGGTGATAATAGTAGTGATGATGGTAATTGTAGTGATAATGGTGATAATAGTAGTGATGATGGTTGTAGTTGTAGTGATGATGACAGCAGTACAAAGTAAATCAAGCAACAACAGATCTAGTGACCCTTCTAGGCTGCTTGTCCTCCAAAACACTGAGGATCAAGTGTCCAAACAGTGGTTTAGAGTGGGTAAGGGAACATTGGAAAGGGAATTACTGCCCTGGAACTAATGTCCGTGGCAGGATTAGGAAGTTAGTAGGGGACAGATGGGTTAGTAACTGAGGAGGGGATAAAATAAAGTTATTCATTTACAAACGCAGTCAGTCGCGGGTTTGATGCGAGATATTTGTCTAGGCGGAGTTTAAATGAATCAACGGTGATGCAGTCTATAACGTCTCGGGGAAGCACATTCCACAAGTTGACAACTCGATTGAAGAAGAAATTCTTAGATTCGTGTGAGTTAAAAGATTTACCAATAATTTTGCAACCGTTTCCCCGTGTGTAATTAGATTGGTCGATAGTGAAGTACTTACTACAGTTCATATTGATATGATGATGGTAGTGATGATGATGACAGTTGTAGATATGATAGTGACAGTACTAGTAGTAGTGATGATGGTGACAAGTAATTATAGTTGTAGTGATAATGATGACAGTAGTGATGATGGTAACAGTATTAGTGATGATGGTGAGTAGTAGTGATGATGGTGAAAGTTGTAGTGATGATGAGAGTAGTAGTGATGATGGTAAGAGTAGTAGTGATGATGGTAAGAGTAGTAGTGATGACTATAATAGTAGTAGTGCTGATGTTAGTAATGGTGATAGTGACTAGTAGTGATGATGGTGACCAATCGCAGAATTGGGTATGCCGTTTTGATTTTGGGCAAAACGGCACGTCTACTTTATTGTAAAGGTTAATGAACTAAGACACTTACGAATGCATAATAGTCATGACAATATTCAAGGATAGCTATAAGAGAAAGGAACAAATAACCTAATTGTGGGAACAGGAAATGTACACCTTCTATTTTATATAACTTTATCAATCCTATCCTCATCGATATTTCACAACCCCTGAAATTAACTGAACTTGTTTAATATTATGTTTGTCAATAATATCTATAAGGTAGGTAGCCTAATGTGAAAGAAGAGGCTGAATAAATAGAAACGTTTCTAATCCTAATCCTATGTTTAGCCGATATGACTACAGAGGGTAAAACCTCTCAATAAGAAATACTTTACATTACACAGACACTTTGTGAATGAGAGCGGGACTAATGATGGTGATCTTGACAGTAATGACTAGCGGACCACCATCATATCTTACGGGACAAGAGTAGCCTGCCTGGCTTGTGTTACTCTTCGTGGGCAGTGATTGTAGGTACCGGTAACCGGATATGATAAGTGATGACGGTAAATGTTGATGTTGATGTGTGTGTGTGTTTTTTGTTTTTGGTTGTTGTTCTTGTTGCAGGTGTTATTATTATTAGTGTTGTTGTTGTTGTGGTAGTCGTGTTTTTATTGTTGTTGGTGTGTCGGTATTGACATTGTGTTGGTGTTGTTGTTGATGTAGTCTCGTTGTTATTGGTGGTGGAGAAACTTAAGGGGGTAGTGCTTTTTTTTTTTTTTTTTTGCCTATGTAATAAATAATACATTAACGTACTTTTGAGTTTCCTCGCTAGACCTCCATCAAACTGAAAAAACACCCCCTACACCCCCTTTCAAGATAAATTTGTTGTTATTATCGTTATTGGTGGTGGTGGTGGTACAAAGGAGTACAAAGGAGTACAAAGGAAATCAAGCAACAACAGATTTAGTGACCCTTCTAGGTTGCTTGTCCTCCAAAACACTGAGGATCAAGTGTCCAAACAGTGGTTTAGAGTGGGTAAGGGAACATTGGAAAGGGAATTACTGCCCTGGAACTAATGTCCGTGGCAGGATTAGGAAGTTAGTAGGGGACAGATGGGTTAGTAACTGAGGGGGGGATAAAATAAAGTTATTCATTTACAAACGCAGTCAGTCGCGGGTTTGATGCGAGATATTTGTCTAGGCGGAGTTTAAATGAATCAACGGTGATGCAGTCTATAACGTTTCGGGGAAGCCCATTCCACAAGTTGACAACTCGATTGAAGAAGAAATTCTTAGATTCGTGCGAGTTAAAAGATTTACCAATAATTTTGCAACCGTTTCCCCGCGTGTAATTAGATTGGTCGATAGTGAAGTACTTACTACAGTTCATATTGTCGATGCCTTTGATGATTTTGAACACTTGAATTAAGTCGCCTCTTAATCTGTGCTGGGTTAAAGGAAATAGATTTAATTCTCTAAGACGCTCTTCGTATGGTTTGTTCTTTAGGCTAGGTATCATTTTGGTAACTCTACGTTGAACTCGTTCTAGCTTGTTTATATCTTTTTGGTAATAAGGGCACCAGGATTGAACGCAGTATTCCAGAAGAGGGCGGACTAAGGAATTGTAAAGGGTTAGGATAACTTCTTTGGATTTGTGCTCAAATGACCTGCCTATAAAGCCAATTATTTTGTTTACCTTCTTAACAACTTCTGAACATTGTTGACTCGGTTTTAGGTTACTCGATATTGTTACTCCCAGATCGGTTTCTCTGTTTACATTCTTAAGCTGAGTGCCATTCATCGAATAGTTTTCTTTCTCATTTAGGTATCCGATATGTAGTACTTTACATTTATCCGCATTGAAACTCATTTGCCAAATTTGGGCCCAACATGACAATTTATCTAGATTGTGTTGCATATCGTCAACTTGTTCTTTTGAGAGTACGCTATTTGCAATTTTTGTATCGTCAGCAAATTTTGAGATTGTACAGGTGAGACCCTCATCTATGTCGTTGATGTAAATTAGAAAGAGAATTGGTCCTAGTACCGATCCCTGGGGTACCCCGCTACTTACATTGGTCCATTTTGATGCCTTACCGTTTATGACTACTCTTTGCTTTCTGTCGCTGAGCCAATTTTCTATCCATTTCAACACACCGTCTTGTATTCCATGCGCTTTTAGTTTTAGCAGTAAACGTTTGTGGGGAACTTTGTCAAAGGCCTTTTGAAAATCAAGGTATATAATATCTACAGCTTTACTCTCATCGTAGAGGTTGAGGATATCGTGGAAGAAGTCTAAGAGGTTTGTTAAACAGGAACGTTTTTTACGAAAGCCGTGTTGAGTATCTTTAAGTATGTTATTTTCCTCTAAGTGATTTACGAGTCTGTCTCGTATGACCGTTTCTAGCATTTTACATACAACTGAGGTTAAGCTAATTGGACGATAGTTACTGGATAGGGATTTGCTGCCTTTTTTTGAATATCGGTGTTACGTTGGCTAGCTTCCACTGATCGGGCATAGTTCCAGACTGCAAGGATTTATTGAATAGTAATGTCAGTGGTTTAGAGAGCTCATCCTTAGCTTCCTTTAGAACTCTAGGCGAGATTGTATCAGGTCCAGGCGTTTTATTTACCTTGAGTTTATCTAAACAATTCGATACTTCTCTCTCTGTAACGGTGATATTGCTTAAAACATCTGAATTATCAATCTGAATCGGCGATGGTGTAGGGATATCACTGAGGTCTTCTGTTGTAAAAACTGATGCAAAGAAGGTATTGAGGGCATTACTCATTTGTTCTTCGTCTTTGGTGTATTCTCCATTTTCATCGACTAACGGTCCAACAGTTGAAGTAACTATTTTTTTCTTTCTGATATAACTATAGAATTCTTTCGGGTTTGTTTTACTTTGATTCGCAATATGTAACTCTAAGGTCTTTTTACTTTGCTTAATTAACTTTTTGGCTTTGCGTCGTAGCTCTACAAATTTCAGCCGTTCTTCGTCATTTTGTGAGGATTTTAATCTATCATTAGCAAATTTTTTAGCAAGCAGGCAGTTTGAAATATCTTTATTCCACCATTTGGGTGGTGGTGGTGTTGGTACTGGTGTTGTTAAAGAGGTATTAATATTGGTACAGGTTATTGTTGGTGGTAATAGTAGTAGTTTATGGTGGGTAATGTTGCAAGTAATGGCTACCGGACTACCACCACCATCATCATATACGGTAACTTACGGGACAAGAGTTGTATGACCGGCTTGTGTAACTCTCCGTGAGCAGTGGTTGGAGGTAACTGGCCCACATTTGCAACACGCTCAAAGTGGGGATGCTGTGGTTAAGTGTTTATTTTATAGTATTAGTATTATTGATTTATATATATAATATATATTTTCTCTCCCCCTAGACCTCTATCAAGCTTAAAAGTTTAACCCGAAGACCCTCCTTCGAGAAAAAAAAAACTTATACATTCTTTGGTAGAAAAGTGTCCCGGCCCAAGGCCGGTTCCTCCTATACTACACTATTTTTTTTAATATTGGTAAATAAATGGGGTTAAACGTCTTAAAATTACCAAAGAAATTGGGCAAACGTCTTAAAATCTCAAAATTAATGGGGCTAAACATGAAGAAGGGGGTCCAGAACACCCCAAAACCTCCCCGCAATGTTTGTAACTGGTGGTGGTGATGCAGGTAGCGAGAGTTGTTATTGTTGTTGTTGTTACTGGTAGGCCTAATGGTGGTGGTAAAGTTGAAGTTTATATTCTGATGTCGAGCGTGTGTGGTTTTTTTTTTTGGTTCTTGGTGGTGGTGGTAGTACAGGTGCTGTTATTTATGGTACGATATATATTTGAGGGTTACAAGGTCTTTCAAGTTAAATCTAACAATCTATCATATAATTTACGGGACTAAAGTTACATGGCTGGCTTGTGTAACTCTAGGCTCGGGTGAGATTGCAGATAACTGGTCCACATTCGTACATATAATTAGTGGGAGAAGTTAAGTGATGCTAGAAACAAAAGACCCAGCGTTTGTTTTTAGATGTACAAGTACTACCTTGTAAACAATGTTGGCTAAATAAACATTTCAGTAAAAAATAAAAAAATAAACAGCTACCGTACCGTACTCGAAGTTACTGTTCCTTTTGTTTATGGTCAGTGTGTCATACTAAAGCAGAGTCCATTCTTTTGTTTTGTCTTTATTATTGTATATGTAAAGGTAAAATTGTGGTTGATAATTGAAATGAAGTCTTTGGAAGTGATGAAATGTCATAAAACAATGCTATTTCATATTAATGTTCTTGTGTTTCTTCTCATATTCATTCAAGTGTTCATACAGAATTGTTCCGGTTTGACACCCTGTTGATGGTGGTGGTGATGTTATTGTTGTTGGTATAGTCCATTTTACTCCAGCTGATGGTAAATTGCCATATCTTCATCTCAATTACTTGGCTATTATGTAGATTTTGTAGATAAATATGTTACTGATTATGAGAACTTGGCTTTACGATGGTGTAGAGACATAGTAGTTTCATATTTTGTCATTGAGTATGGAGAAATCAGCTGCCAAAGGATTCAAATTGCTATCAGCTAGAAATAAACCGACTATAGTGTTGGTGGTGTTGGTGGGTGGTGGCAATGGTGAACTTATGATGATGGTGATCTTGCAAGTAATGCCTAGCGGATCGTCATCATAACTTACTGGGCAGTGTTGTAACTATCTTGAGTAACTCTTGGTGAGCAGTGATTGCAAGGTAGTATATTTAAAGGGGGGTCACCGGTTTTTGTTTATCTTTCTCTCCTTTTCTCTTTCCCTGGCTTGTATCCATTCGGCCCCATTCAGCCAACTGTTTTAAGACGTTTATCCCCATCCAGGCGTCGATTTTTTCCTGGCGAACGATAGCGAGCCAGCATTGTATGGAGAAATCCGGCTTCGCCGGAGAAATTTTTCTATCGAAAAATTTACAAATTTAGCTTGCTGTCAGAACAAAAATATATATATGCTGGCTCGTTACCGCTCGCCAGAAAAATATTGACACCTGGATAGGGGTAAACTTCTTAAAACATTAGGCTGAATGGGACCGAATGGATACAAGCCAAAGAGAAAGGGAGAGAAAGAGAAAAAAAAGCGAGGTGGGCTCCCTTAACTGATCCAAGTCTGTGTACACGCTCACAGTCAAGATAAGTTACCGGTACTTCATTTATCTCCGCCAAAATATTACCGTTGTTGTTCGTCTGTCTGTCTGTCTGTTTGTAAGCAGTGATCATAGTCACATTACGGGGAGGTATGTCGTTTTTGTTTTCTAGACCCCCTTCACCCATTTAGATGTCGATTTTGTCCTGGGGAGCGATAGCGAGCCTGTTATTAAGGAGGCCGACCGGAAACATTTTCTACCGAAAAATGTACAAATATATCTAGAAGGGGAATATATATTGTTTTTAAAGTTTGATGGAGGTCTAGGGAGGAAACTAAACTAATAACAAATAAATTATATAACCGACCAACAATATAACCTTCCCCCTTAAGTAGGTAGGTAGCGGCGATGGGGGTAGGAGGGAATAGGGCTGATACTTCAAGTGGTCTGTAGTGGGGTTAGGGGAGGCACCACAGTACCATAGTACTGGCACTGGTTGAGGGGGTTACGAGAATGAATGGTGATGGTGATGGACTGATGGTAGGGTAATAGTGGCGATGGAGATAGTGGTAGTATTAGCGACGACTGTGGTGATATTAAATATTAATAATCATATGTCCTTTACGAGCCGGTTCTTCCTCCTTCAAAGAATTTCAAGCAGAGGAAATACTTTACCACAGACTATTACCTCAGATGGGACGTCACAAATGTCTACTAACTACAGGCTAATGTTTACTGGTAAGGGAATAAAGGTACCGGTACCGGTATTGGGTGAGAAGCGACTGGCCTAATATATCCAGGTATCAGGGCTCGAACCGGGGTCCATTTGGTTGTGAGCCAAGCACACTAACAACTACACTACAGACCAGAAGAGGGAGAAGAGTAGGACGAGACAAGAGTGTTGATAATGCAAGTGGATTCTAGTGCAGGCAGAAGAGGCACTGTCACTCATAACAATCCGTGGACCTCACCTAGTTCTAATCATGGTATAGGTAGCGCCAACCAACTTTACAATAAGCTTGATCCCTGACCTCTCTGTAACTCAAAAGGGCCTAGAGTAAACTGGCTGTAAGTATTCACACCTATTTTTTGGTGGACTCTTCCCAAATGATAGAAACTTTAGCCCGATTGCTTTCATTTATTTCGTGTTATAAGAAGTTAAGGGGTCAAGATTATTGCCAAGTTCGCTGGCGCTACCTATAGTATATCTCTGGAAACTAATTTATGAATACAATATATTCTATTTACTCAAAGCAAGTTCCATTCGAAATTCAATCCAGATAATTATAATTGCATAAGGAAAAACATAGGGGGTCCACGATGTTTTATAAGTGACTGTACGGTTGGCCAAATATGTCATGTCTCCGCTGTCATTACGTTTTGCTCGCTGTGTGCTGTTTTAATGTCTGCCAGATGTTAAATAGGGTGTGTACAGATAGAAACGTTTTTTATATCGCACTCGAAATGGCGAATTAATGTTTAGTTAGTGCTGATACCAATTATTGATCGAAATATAATTGGTGCCCGGGATTGAACTTATTTGGGCAACTGTACCTGCCAATGAAGGTGTGAGGAGAATGGTAAACGATATATGGAAGGAGGCAGGGTGTCAAACGAAAGCCGAATCCATAATTAATTAGTCTCTATTATTAAATATGTACAGAACATTTGTGGTTTACAGTTCAAATTATTTCTTTGAAAGTGATAACATGGCTAACACAATGCTACCTCATAATTTTTGTATTCATTCACAATCATATTCTTTTACAGTTCAAATTATGTTTTTGGGAAGTGATACAATGGCGAACACAATGATTTATCTTGTTAATTTTTGTATTCATTCACATATTCAGACTAGCCATCAAACAAAATTGGTCCGGTTTGGGTTAGACACCCTGAAAGGAGGCCGTGTAGGGCCAATAGGGGTCCTCATAGGGAGTCTCAGCCTAGGGAGAAGGGGGAGCATCTCGCTGTTTTCATGAAAACTGAAGGATGGCACAGTACCGTATGGCTACATGGTACGGCCTTAAAGCGAAATTTGTATATATATTTATTTATTTATCAAATTATCTAGTTTCCTCCCTAGACCTCCGTAATTTTTTGTTTTCAAAAATACCCCCAAGACCCGTCTTCGAGATAAATGTGTACGGTACATTATTCAGTAGAGAAATGACTCGTCAGAATGCCGGTTTCTCTTAAATTACAGGCTTGTCAATTTTTTTCTGTGGCGAGCAATAGCTAGCCTGTAATTTAATAGGAAGTGCCCTTTGGCCGAGACATTTTTTCTACCGAAAAATGCAAAATTTTGTATCAAATGGGGGTCCTGAGAGTATTTCTTTAAGCTTGATGGAGATTTAGGGAGGAAAATAAAATATATAACCTAAAAATAAATTCTTAACAAATAAATACATACCGGTAAGTAACTAGCCTATCTGCCGTTAAGAGATATATTGTCCATTACATTGTTGTGTGTTCCGTTACAGTAAAAGTGTACCGGTATGTTCCCTGGGTGAAGACGAGAGAAGGGGAGCCAGAGCGATGATGATGAAAGGCTAGGGGGTGTGGTGGTGGTGGTGGTGATAACAGTGGTGTGGAAGATTGGTGGAGCTCGGCAATGTTCTGAGGTCAGATAACACATACGGTACACATACACATACCATACATCCACCAAGCACACACACACACACACATACACCATTAACAAACCACACACACACACACACACACACCATTAACACACACCACACACATATACACTCATTTTCACTCTTTCTCTCATCTATATTCTAATAAAGAACATGACGCGTTAGAAAAATCCACTACCGTACCCAAATGGTCCAAATGAACTGGTGTTCATTAAATGCCAGTGCAGTACCGGTAGCAAAAAAGTTATAATTACTAAATAAGGTTCTTTACAAAACCATGGTAGTGCAGTAGTAACGCCACCCTGGAGTCCAATCTGAAAGTTGAGGTTCGAACCCATTGTAGGTAGCGGGAAGCTCGCTCGCGCTCGCGCTCTCTCTCTCTCTCTCTTTCCTTGTATATTGTGTGTGTACAAGTGTGTTTGTGTGTTTGTGTTTATTTGAGAGAGAGAGAGAGAGAGAGAGAGAGAGAGAGAGAGACGGAGAGAGAGAGAGAGAGAGAGAGAGAGAGAGAGAGAGAGAGAGAGAGAGAGAGAGAGAGAGAGAGAGAGAGAGAGAGAGAGAGAGAGAGAGAGAGAGAGAGGAGAGAGAGAGAGGAGAGAGAGAGAGGAGAGAGAGAGAATGTGTGTTCTCTGTACCTTGTCATGTCCTCCATAACCTTCACCTGCTGTCCTCCCCAACCCCCCTCCCTCTTTCTCTCCTCTCCCTCCCCCCCCCCTCTCTCCTCTCTCTTCTCTCTCTCTCTCTCTCTCTTTTTCTCTCTCTCTCTCTCTTTTCTCTCTCTCTCTCTCTCTCTCTCTCCTTCCACCTCCCTTTCTCTCTCGTCAATCGCTACCCCCTCTCTCGAGTAAGGTAATGTTTGTATTTATGGCATAATAAAAATATCAAATCTCTCTCTCTCTCTCTCACACACACACACACACACACACACACACACACACAGTTTCATATAAGGTGGGCCGGGGTGAAGTTGCAGGCTCAGGCAAGCACTGATTTTGGATGGGTACAATGGCTTAGTCCTGTCAAACTGAGGGTAATATTTCAAAACCTATAAAGTCAAATTTGGGATCAAAATTATTGAATACTTGCGAGTTTAGGGCTATAAGGAAGTTGGATCTGTTGATATTGATACTCAGCAGAATTAACAGCTATATTACGGTTGTAGTTCACTTATAAACACATAACATGAAATTCAATATACTTTCTATCCATCACAAACATACATTAATTAGTATTACATTTTCGTTTAAAATCGACATTTAAGGCTTCAACTTGCTTATAGTCTAAACTTAAAAAGTGGTCATTTATACAGCTTCAAGATGAGGCAGTGCGAGAATATACCCATTGCTCCATCAGCCGCATTCTTATACTTCAGTCAAGATAACGTGGCAGAGACGCCCCTTCCCCATTCTTATCCTTGCAAAGGATACATGCCACCCTCCCCCCCCCCCCAGCCAATAATTGGTTTGGCTGTGTGTGTGTCAGTATAGATATCTTCTTTATGAGTTATATTTCTGCTACCATGTGCAATTACAAGCAACAATAGCGATGTGTTGATCAAGAATTATATCCGGATTTCCGGACTTGGGAGATTTAAGTAATGCATTAAGAATATTGATAGCACCAAGTTTTACAACAAAGCATTATAGTTCTACATTATTCGATCCACCGCTGCGAAAGGTTCAGTTGTGGTAGAGAGAATAAGGCCGCACAAACTCCGCAGATTTATAGTTCCAGTCTGGTGGCACGCCCAGGATAATAAAAAAGGGCACTTAACATTCGACTATAGAAGAGGGTATATTTGTGTAGACTGCTGTAGTTACTTGGAGGAAGAGCATAGGCCTATGGTCTCAAATCTGCATACAATTTGTGGATGAATACAGTACGTTTTTAGATTGTAGGCTAGTAACGATACTACTGATAGGCATTAGGAGAAATACAAAAACAAATAAAAATAAAATCTATCTATCTATCTATCTATTGCCTGACGCCGTGATCCCCGAAGGTGTGGCCACGAACGAACCGCCCCCATGCACCTCTGTCCCCAGTCAGTCGACGCCCCTCCCCCCAACCAGCACCACCTTCGTTCATGTACTTCCTCACTCCATCCTTCCACCTCATATTCGGTCTACCTCTCCCCCTCTGTCCCTCCACCTCGCTCTCATACACCCTCTTAGTCATTCTCTCGCTTTCCATACGTTCCATATGGCCGAACCATCTCAAGTTGTTCCTTTTCACACTTTCCAGCACATCTACCTCCACACCACACCTCCTTCTTACTTCCTCATTAGTCTGTCTATCCCTCATGTAACTCCGCACGCACTCCTTAAGTAATTCATTTCCACTGCTCTCACTCTTGGTCTGAGTCTCTCAACCAACGCCATGCTTCGCTTCCGTAAGTCAGTGTCGGGATTACCACACTGTCATGCAAGGACTTCTTCACTTCCATACTGACCACCCTATTTCTTGTTACTGCTTTTAGCGTTCCTACAACCCTCTTCCCCTGTTGTACCCTCTCCCGCACCTCTTCATCCATAGTCCCATCTTTACTCAACACACTGCCCAGATACTTAAAAGAGTTGACGATCTCCATAGCCTGACCGTTCAGCTTCACCTCACACTCTGTGACTTCACCCCTTTCGAAGACCATAACCTTGCTCTTCCCCGTATTTACCTTCAAATTCCGTTTTTCGCACACTGTTCCAAACTCATTTACCAGACCCTGCAACTCCCATTCATTATCACTCATCAGAACTGTATCATCCGCAAACAGCAGTATAGGTAGCTTCCACTCAATTCCCTCCCTTTTCAGCGATACACCAACATCCACTGCTCTTGATAGTATTTCTTTCATGACTCCATCCATATATACAGTAAACAACCACGGGGACATCACACACCCCTGTTTCAAACCAACATTCAGGTCAAAGAACTCGCTCTGCTCACTCTCCACACGTACTGCCGCCTTTGCACCCTCATACATGCTCTTCACTGCTTTCAGCAACTTGCCCTCTACTCCGTATATTCTAAGTACTTTCCACAAACCTTCTCTATCCACTCTGTCATAGGCCTTCTCCAAGTCCATAAAGGCAACATACACCTTTTGTTTCTTCTCCAGATACTTCTCCACAACACAATTCAGGGTAAAAATCTGATCTACACATCCTCTTCCCTTCCTAAAACCTCCCTGCTCGTCGCCTATCCATTTCTCCGTTCTCACTCTCACTCTCTCAATCACTACCCTACTGTATACCTTCCCTACTACGCTTAGAAGACATATTCCTCGGTGGTTACCACACACTCCTCTTTCCCCTTTGCCCTTATATAGGGGGACTATTATGCCAGTCTTCCAGTCATCGGGTGCACTCCCCTTCTCCCATGCTAGTTTGCACATTTTCCATACCCATTCTATCACTATCTCACCACCATACCTCAACATTTCCCCACACACTCCATCTGTTCCTGGTGCTTTCCCCAACTTCACTCTTTTCATGGCTTCCCACACTTCTGACCTCCTGATCCCCACCTCCTCCTCCACTACTTCTCTTCTTCTCCCTCCCATACCATATCCAGCTATGTTTGCTGGCTCTTCATTCCTTTCATTTAGCAACTCACTGAAGTACTCCCTCCATCTTTCGACTCTCTCTTGCTTCTCGGCTAGCATTCTCCCATTCTTATCTTTCACACCCTTACTGTTTCCCTTGCTACCTTCCCTAACTTTCTTGACTTCTTTCCAGAACAGTTTCTTACTCTCCCTCCATTTTACACTCAGATTCCTTCCAAATTCCTCATCTACTCTTCTCTTACTTTCCTTCACTACTCTCTTCACCACCCTCTTACTCTCCACGTACCTCGCTCGTTTCTGTCTCTCGGAATCTTCATTCCCTCTGCTACCCAACCACTCTCTATATGCTTTCTTCTTTTCTTCCACAGCTATTCGTACCTCTTCTGTCCACCATGCTGTACCTTTCACTCCCCTCCCTCTTCTCCTCACTCCACACACCTCCTCACATGCTGCACAGATCTCATCCTTAAACACCTTGCTCATCTCCTCCACTTCCTCCATAAATTCCAGGTCGAACCCACCTAGTCGTCTTTCCACTGCTCTCCTGTACTCCTCCCTGATTTCCTCCTCCTGCAACCTCTCCACCCTCCTCACCATTCCGCCCTCCTCTCGCCTCCCTCCCGCTCTCCTCACCCACTTCTTTTGTATCCTAACCTTAGCTACCACTACATAATGATCAGACAGACCCCTCCAATACCCCTATACATCCTAGCATCCATCACAGATTTCTTCATTCGTTCATCCACACATACATAATCAATCAATGACTTTCGTTCCACCACTGTCTTATCCTTCATCGTCAACATCCGTTTCCACGTGTACCTGTGGATCATTCTGTGTCGGAAGAAGGTGTTGGCTATCCACAGCCTCCTCCCCACACATACGTCCACAAGTGCACTACCATTCCCATTCACCTCTGATGGTACCCCCCACCCTCCCACCACTCCCTCAACTTTCCTATCACCCACCTTACCATTCATATCCCCAATCAGAAATATTCTTTCGTTCTTGTCAAACTTCTCCAGGCACGCCTCCACATTCATCCAGAACTCCTCTTTCTTTCTTTCAAGTATATCCTCTGTCGGGGCATACACGCATACAATCACCCACGTTTGTATTCCTACTTTCATTCTCACCCACACAATCCTTGAACCCACAGACCCATACTCTCTTACACATTCCTTCCATTTGC
>CM064486.1:38884707-39062207 GCA_032716605.1 Paralithodes platypus
AAATAAAACGCCAGGACCTGATACAATCTCGCCTAGAGTTCTAAAGGAAGCTAAGGATGAGCTCTCCAAACCACTGACATTACTATTCAATAAATCCTTGCAGTCTGGAACTATGCCTGATCAGTGGAAGCTAGCCAACGTAACACCGATATTCAAAAAAGGCAGCAAATCCCTACCCAGTAACTATCGTCCAATTAGCTTAACCTCAGTTGTATGTAAAATGCTAGAAACGGTCATACGAGACAGACTCGTAAATCACTTGGAGGAAAATAACATACTTAAAGATACTCAACACGGCTTTCGTAAAAAACGTTCCTGTTTAACAAACCTCTTAGACTTCTTCCACGATATCCTCAACCTCTACGATGAGAGTAAAGCTGTAGATATTATATACCTTGATTTTCAAAAGGCCTTTGACAAAGTTCCCCACAAACGTTTACTGCTAAAACTAAAAGCGCATGGAATACAAGACGGTGTGTTGAAATGGATAGAAAATTGGCTCAGCAACAGAAAGCAAAGGGTAGTCATAAACGGTAAGGCATCTAAATGGACCAATGTAAGTAGCGGGGTACCCCAGGGATCGGTACTAGGACCAATTCTCTTTCTAATTTACATCAACGACATAGATGAGGGTCTCACCTGCACAATCTCAAAATTTGCTGACGATACAAAAATTGCAAATAGCGTACTCTCAAAAGAACAAGTTGACGATATGCAACACAATCTAGATAAATTGTCATGTTGGGCCCAAATTTGGCAAATGAGTTTCAATGCGGATAAATGTAAAGTACTACATGTCGGATACCTAAATGAGAAAGCAAACTATTCGATGAATGGCACTCAGCTTAAGAATGTAAACAGAGAAACTGATCTGGGAGTAACAATATCGAGTAACCTAAAACCGAGTCAACAATGTTCAGAAGTTGTTAAGAAGGCAAACAAAATAATTGGCTTTATAGGCAGGTCATTTGAGCATAAATCCAAAGAAGTTATCCTAACCCTTTACAATTCCTTAGTCCGCCCTCTTCTGGAATACTGCGTTCAATCCTGGTGCCCTTATTACCAAAAAGATATAAACAAGCTAGAACGAGTTCAACGTAGAGTTACCAAAATGATACCTAGCCTAAAGAACAAACCATACGAAGAGCGTCTTAGAGAATTAAATCTATTTCCTTTAACCCAGCGCAGATTAAGAGGCGACTTAATTCAAGTGTTCAAAATCATCAAAGGCATCGACAATATGAACTATAGTAAGTACTTCACTATCGACCAATCTAATTACACGCGGGGAAACGGTTGCAAAATTATTGGTAAATCTTTTAACTCGCACGAATCTAAGAATTTCTTCTTCAATCGAGTTGTCAACTTGTGGAATGGGCTTCCCCGAGACGTTATAGACTGCAGCACCGTTGATTCATTTAAATTCCGCCTAGACAAATATCTCGCATCAAACCCGCGACTGACTGCGTTTGTAAATGAATAACTTTATCCTCCCCTCAGTTACTAACCCATATGTCCCCTACTAACTTCCTAGTCCTGCCACGTTAGTGGCAGGGCAGTAGTTCCCTTTCCAATGTTCCCTTACCCACTCTAAACCACTGTTTGGACACTTGATCCTCAGTGTTTTGGAGGACAAGCAACCTAGAAGGGTCACTAGATCTGTTGTTGCTTGATTTCCTTTGTACTCCTTTGTACTCCTTTGTACTCCTTTGTCTGTCTGTCTGTCTGTCTGTCTGTCTGTCTGTCTGTCTGTCTGTCTGTCTGTCTGTCTGTCTGTCTGTCTGTCACACACACACACACACACACACACACACACACACACACACACACACACACACACACACACACACACACACACACACACACACACACACACACCAAACATACACACACACACCACACCTTACACACAAACACACACACACACACACACACGCGCACACACACACACACCACACACAACACACACAACACACACACACACACACACACACACACACACACACACACACACACACACACACACACACACACACACACTTTCCCGTGGGTGCAGTGTTAAGAATGCTGCCATCTTTGTACCAATAAGACTGATGAAGGTTAAAGTCAATCATCGGTGAATTTGAGTGGCTTGTGATTGGCCTAGTCATTAGAGAGTGGAGTAAGGTTTAAAGCCAAAATGATAAACCCATTAAATATACCGGTAAGAATATAAAGGTAACCTATGTCCCTATCAATATACCTTACGATTATACTTTCATCATGCCTCTCAAATTATACATTAGGCCTATAGTTGTCAGAGAGCGAGGTACAGTCAAAAGCCAAAGCTCCCGACAAAGTTCAATAGCCAAGGCTATTGAAAGCTTGAATGACTGAACAACAGTCCAGGGTATGGAAAAGAAAGGCCGCTCTTTTTAGTTTGTATTATTGTATATACAATGATACAATTGCACAGTTCAAATTATGTCTTTAGAAAATTATAAAATGGTAAAACAACAAAATTCATGTTAATTTCCTTGTATACCATTACCTTCTCATATTTCCTTGTATACCATTACCTTCTCATATTTCCTTGTATACCATTACCTTCTCATATTTCCTTGTATACCATTACCTTCTCATATTTCCTTGTATACCATTACCTTCTCATATTTCCTTGTATACCATTACCTTCTCATATTTCCTTGTATACCATTACCTTCTCATATTTCCTTGTATACCATTACCTTCTCATATTTCCTTGTATACCATTACCTTCTCATATTTCCTTGTATACCATTACCTTCTCATATTTCCTTGTATACCATTACCTTCTCATATTTCCTTGTATACCATTACCTTCTCATATTTCCTTGTATACCATTACCTTCTCATATTTCCTTGTATACCATTACCTTCTCATATTTCCTTGTATACCATTACCTTCTCATATTTCCTTGTATACCATTACCTTCTCATATTTCCTTGTATACCATTACCTTCTCATATTTCCTTGTATACCATTACCTTCTCATATTTCCTTGTATACCATTACCTTCTCATATTTCCTTGTATACCATTACCTTCTCATTTCCTTGTATACCATTACCTTCTCATATTTCCTTGTATACCATTACCTTCTCATATTTCCTTGTATACCATTACCTTCTCATATTTCCTTGTATACCATTACCTTCTCATATTTCCTTGTATACCATTACCTTCTCATATTTCCTTGTATACCATTACCTTCTCATATTTCCTTGTATACCATTACCTTCTCATATTTCCTTGTATACCATTACCTTCTCATATTTCCTTGTATACCATTACCTTCTCATATTTCCTTGTATACCATTACCTTCTCATATTTCCTTGTATACCATTACCTTCTCATATTCATTCAAGTTTTCACAATAAATTGCTCCAGTTGACACCCTGTTGCCGATAGCAGTGACCAATAGTAGCATCAAAATGTTGCCTGAAAACAGTTGCCGGAAAAAGCACTAGTGTAAATGCGTCTATAAGGGATGATTTCCTGGAACCCCTTCTCCCTCATATCTGACCTCATTAGTTTTGATAATTTCAGACAATCGCCCCATTAATTTTATAAGATCATTTTTGTCATTTAGTTGTTGATTCCTTCCTGGCGAGCAGTAGGGAGCCTTCAAATTAGGAGAAATCTGCCATTGGCCGGGGAATTTGTCTACGGAACATACCTCGAATGGGGGTCTTGGGGTACCGTATTTTATCAATGCGTGATGGAGGTCAACTGAGCAAACTAAAGACAAGTCATTAAATAAATTAATGAAAAAAAAAATATATATATATATATATATATATATATATATATACCGTATATATACAGTATATATATAAATTAAACCTTAACCCCTCCAGTTAGGTAAGATGATGCACTAATTGTATTTCTTCTAGCATAGCCTACAATACACGATTGTATGTAGTTTAGGAATGATCTGTGAAACAAAAAGGGACGGTGTGAACGTGAATAGTGAACAACTTGATTCTTAAAGGGCCTTCCTAAGCTGAATAAGGTCGCTTAGTGTTAGACACAAAATATTATATACCCGGTACTAAAAATGACGCCACTGTATTAACCCTTTGAGTACCAGCGACGTGTTATATTTGTTCTACCTCTATTTAGACGATATTATGCAGCTTAAGAAGTATTTGTGGTAGCTAAAAGGGTTGGTTGAGATAGTTTGAATCCTTATTATTGCTAGAGGTCATTCCTAAGCTGAATACAATCGTCTAATCATTGCTAGAATATAATTAAAGGATGTCATCGGTACTGAACGGGTTAAAAGGGTTGACCTTTTCCATCGGATGTCACCCATTTTGTGTTTATGGGAAGTTCCTTTATTAACATAGTAAAAGCTTTCCCTACGACCTTTCCCGACCTAGATTGACCCTTATCGTTTATCTGTATAAGGGTCAATGTGGGTCGGGAAAGGTCGTAGGGAAAGCTTTTACGATGTTTAAGGGGGGTCACCGGCTTTTTGTCTCGTTCTCTCCCTCTCTCTTTGGCTTGTATCCATTCGGCCCGATTCAGCCTACTGTTTTAAGACGTTTACCCCATCCAGGTGTCAATATGTTCCTGGTGAGCGGTAGCGAGCCAGCATATACCGGTATATATTTTTGTTTTGACAGCAAGCTAATTTTTTACATTTTTCGATAGAAAAATGTCTCAGGCGAAGCCGGATTTCTCCATACAATGCTGGCTCGCTATCGCTCGCCAGAAAGAAATCGACACCTGGATGGGGATAAACGTCTTAAAACAGTTGGCTGAATGGGGCCGAATGGATACAAGCCAGGGAAAGAGAAAAGGACAGAAAGATAAAACAAATAACGGTGCCCCCCCCCCCCCCCCTTAAAGGAACGGTCTTAATTCTAGCTACCTTCAGGGGATTGTATACTGTACTAACTGTAGGCCTGCAGTATAACATGAACAAGTTTATTTAATTGATAAAGGGTTACTTGAGAGATGGACCTAAACCATTATATTTCTTAGAAGTCCATATTGAGTTAGCTCGAATCGTATTAATAAAGTAAAAACAAAAAAATCGTCTGATTGAAAGGGTTAAGAAACAAAGAAGCATAAACATAATAATAAATACAAAACATACAAGTAATTCGGAGTTGAAAGTAAAAATAGGATGAATAAAATTACTAAAAAAATAATAAAATAAATATGAAAGCATTAATAAAGTAAACAAAATTGTCTGATTGAAAGGGTTAAGAAACAAAAGAGCATAAAAATAATAATTAAAAAAAAAAATACAAGTAATTTGGAGTTGAAAGCAAAACGAATAGGATGAATAAAGACTTAAAAATAAATAAATAAATATGAAAGCAGAGAAACGAACTTCCACTTTTCCTTCCCGATATTCTTGCATGACTGTTGGAGCACATAACGAGCGTGAATTCCTGTCATTGTCTCCGGCAATAAGTCTACCCAGCCATAATATATATTCTCTCTCTCTCTCTCTCTCTCTCTCTCTCTCTCTCTCTCTCTCTCTCTCTCTCTCTCTCTCTCTCTCTCTCTCTCTCTCTCTCTCTCTCCTCTCTCTCCTCTCGCCCTCTCTCTTTCTCTCTCTCTCTCTCTCCTCTCTCTCTCTCTCTCTCTCTCTCTCTCTCTCTCCTCCTCTTCTCTCTCTCTCTCTCGTCTCTCTCTCCTCCTCCCTCTCCCTCTCCTCTCTCTCTCTCTCTCCTCTCTCTCTCTCTCTCTCTCTCTCTCTCTCTCTCTCTCTCTCTCTCTCTCTCTCTCTCTCTCTCTCTCTCTCTCTCTCTTTTTAAATATATTATTGCATGACTAATGCTAATAACAGCTAGTGAACTCTTGCCAGTCCCGAGCAATGTCAGATTTTCTATATCTAATATAATTCTTCGTTCCAAATTATTCGGGTACTAGGCTATAGTCTACAGTAATTATGAAATATTGGTTGAAAAAACAAATCTGTTCACACTATTTTTGCATACGCCTAACTGAAAAGTACGATTTTTTTTTTTACATATTTAGTAATACAGGCAAAGTTTTTTTGACAAGTTTGGCCTGACAGCTTCTGAATTAACCCTTTCGTGTAGGATGATGCCATCCTCAATGCCAGTATTATCCCATTACTCCTGCTTGACGATTATGTTCGAGTTTGGAAATAACTATGGCAATCAAGGGGTTAGTTCTGGAACCCTTCATCCTCATGCTTAGACCCATTAGTTTAGAGATTTTAAGACATTCGTCCTATTTTATTAGTTTAGCGATTTCAAGACTTTTCTTGCAATTCAGGTTTCATTTTTTTTCCTGGCGAGCGAAAGCGAGCTTGCAATATAGGAGAGATAGGCCTTCGGCCGGAGCATTATTCTACAGAATTGTTTTACAAATTTATCTGTCTTGGGGGTATTTTTTAAGCTTGATGGAGGCCAAGGGAGCAAACTAAAATTAAAATAATAATATTAAATAAATAAGTAAAGTAAAACAAATAACAGTACCGGTACATGACGATGCCAATGACAAACAATCCGGAAATGTTGCACGAGATCAAAGGTTGTTGGAAAAATGTGTTCAAGTCACTCAAGGAATATTGGGGGGGGGGGGTTTTCTGGACCCCCTTTTCCTTCATGCTTAGCCCTATTATATTCTTTAGATTTTCAGACATTCCCCCCCATTAGATTGGCGATTTTAAGAAGCTTCGTGCAATTTAGATTCCACTATCGTTTTTTTTTTTTCCTGGCGAGAAATAGCGCGACTGCAAGCTAGGAGGAACTAGCCTTTGGTCGAGACATTTTTCTACCGAGCAATGCCCAAATTCGTCTCGAAAGAGGGTCTTGGGGATATTTTGTTTTAAAGCTTGATGGGATTCTAGGAAGGAAAACAGTATATATATATATTATTATTATGAATTAAATATATAAAAATCTCCCCTTAAGAGGAAACATTAGGGAATCAAAGAATATGCGAAATATCTCGGCCTATTTGACAGATAGTTTATAACCACAGTAAAATTGTTTATTGATAACCAGACGACAACTAAGAAGGGCAACATACAACTGACGGGATTTACGCCTGTGAATTTCTCTCATTTTCTCTCTCAATAACTCTTACTTTCCACGTTTATCACATTTGTTAACATTAGGCACTTGTGTCTACTATTATTATACTACTACTACTACTACTCTCTCTCTCTCTCTCTCTCTTTATCTCTGTCTGTTGTCTAATATGTTTCCTGTTGACTTAGACTATTATCTCTCTTTCTGTTCCCTAGTATCCCTTAAGTTTTCCGTTGACCTATAGGCTAATCTCTCATTAACACTCACACACTCACTCTCTGTCTGTCTCTCTCTGTTGCCTAGTATTCTTTAAGTTTTCGTTTGACTTAGGATAATATCTCTCTTTCTCTCTCATAATCGTATACTATTGGAATCACTACGGTACCTGCACATTGAAGACACGCTCTGGTTTCAAGGTGAGAGATATATATATATATATATATATATACCGGTATATATATATATATATATATATATATATATACCGGTATATATATATATATATTATATATATACTGTATAATTACATATACCGGCAACAGTAGGCTATACAATATACTGGTACCATACTAGTGGGAGGAGTCAGCCAGGAAATACAATAGATGTACAATTTACTGCCCATTTGCTCCAGCCATTTTTGAGTTACAAAGGTCAGGATTTCTGGCCTACTTATAATGAATGGACTAAACTTTCACATTACACTGTTAAGGGGACAGTGGCTGTTTGTTTGGTCTATTAATTCATTTATTCATATATTTTTTTTAGTTTCCTCCCTCCATCAAGCTTAGAAAAACACCCCCTAGACCCCCCTTCAAGATAGATTGGTACATTTTTCGGTAGACAAATTTCCCGGCCAAAGGCCGATTCCTAAAATTACAGGCTCGCTATCGCTCGCCAGGAAAAAATCGACACCTAAATGACACGGAAGGGTCCTAATATTGACAAAGAAATGGGGTACCGGTACCGTACTTAGTTTTTTAGTATTTGGGTAATTTATTCATATTTTAAAGGGCTTAGTCCTGATTTTAAACTGCAAACTTTAAAATAACCGTAATGGAAATATAATTGGTCGATTAACATTACTTTCCTTAGTATTATTTGAATCGGATAGAGACTCCGAGCCTGGAATCGGATACATGCACTGAAATAACATAAGTATAGGAAAGGTAAGACAAGTAATATTATTTCAAGGGAGCCCACCTCGCTTTTTGTTCTCTTTGGCTTGTATTCATTCGGCCCCATTCAGCCTACTGTTTTAAGACATTTACCCCCATCCAGGTATCAATATTTTCCGGGCGAGCGGTAGCGAGCCAGCATATATATATTTTTGTTTTGACAGCAAGCTAAATTTGTAAATTTTTCGATAGAAAAATGTCTCCGGTGAAGCCGCATTTCTCCATACAATGCTCGCTCGCTATCACTCGTCAGGAAGAAATCGACACCTGGATGGGAATACACGGCTTAACACAGTTGGCTGAATGGGGCCGAATGGATACAAGATAGAGAAGGAAAGAAAGATAAAAAAAAAGCCGGTGACCCCGCCGGCTCAAATGTAGCCAGTACTGAAAGGTGAATGAAGAATTTAAAGGGTACGGTAGCAAAGAAAACCTAGTGTTTGCCTGATGCAAATGTACCCTACAACGAAAGTCACCACAAAGCTGAAATAATTATATTTTAGATTTCACACACACACACACACACACACACACACACACACACACACACACACACACACACACACACACACACACACACACACACCACACACACACACACACACACACACACACACACACACACACACACACACACACACACACACACACACACACACACACACACACACACACACACACACACACACACACACACACACACACACACTCAATCTCATACTACGTAATTACGAGAAAGATATAGATAAAACTACTCTCACCCTCCATCCACACACACACACACACAGTAAAACACATACTACGCAATTACGAGAAAGATATAGATAAAACTACTCTCACCCTCCATCCACCCACACACACACACAGTCAAACACATACTACGCAATTACGAGAAAGATATAGATAAAACTACTCTCACCCTCCATCCACACACACACACACAGTCAAACACATACTACGCAATTACGAGAATGATATAGATAAAACTACTCTCACCCTCCATCCACACACACACACAGTCAAACACATACTACGCAATTACGAGAATGATATAGATAAAACTACTCTCACCCTCCATCCACACACACACACATACACACATACTACGCAATTACGAGAAAGATATAGATAAAACTACTCTCACCCTCCATCCACACACACACACACACACACACACACACACACACACACACACACACAGTCAAACACATACTACGCAATTACGAGAAAGATATAGATAAAACTACTCTCACCCTCCATCCACACACACACAGTCAAACACATACTACGCAATTACGAGAAAGATATAGATAAAACTACTCTCACCCTCCATCCACACACACACACACACACACACACAGTCAAACACATACTACGCAATTTACGAGAAAGATATAGATAAAACTACTCTCACCCTCCATCCACACACACACACACACACAGTCAAACACATACTAGCAATTACGAGATATAGATAAAAGTACTCTCACCCTCCATCCACACACACACACACACACACACACACACACACAGTCAAACACATACTAGCAATTACGAGAAAGATATAGATAAAACTACTCTCACCCTCCATCCACACACACACACACACACACACATACTACGTAATTAGTAATTACGAGAAAGATATAGATAAAACTACTCTCACCCTCCATCTACACACACACACACACACACACACAGTCAAACACATACTACGCAATTACGAGAAAGATATAGATAAAACTACTCTCACCCTCCATCCACACACACAGACAGACACAGTCAAACACATACTACGAGAAAGATATAGATAAAACTACTCTCACCCTCCATCCACACACACACACACAGTCAAACACATACTACGTAATTACGAGAAAGATATAGATAAAACTACTCTCACCCTCCATCCACACACACACACACACACACACACAGTCAAACACATACTACGTAATTACAATTACGAGAGATATAGATAAAACTACTCTCACCCTCCATCCACACACACACACACACACACACACACACACACACACAGTCAAATACATACTACGTAATTACGAGAAAGATATAGATAAAACTACTCTCACCCTCCATCCACACACACACACAGTCAAACACATACTACGCAATTACGAGAAAGATATAGATAAAACTACTCTCACCCTCCATCCACACGCAGGCACACACACAGTCAAACACATACTACGCAATTACGAGAAAGATATAGATAAAACTACTCTCACCCTCCATCCACACACACACACACACACACAGTCAAACACATACTACGTAATTACGAGAAATATATACTGGTAGATAAAACTACTCTCACCCTCCATCCACACACACACACACACACACACACACACAGTCAAACACATACTACGTAATTACGAGAAATATATAGATAAAACTACTCTCACCCTCCATCCACACACACACACACACACACACACACACACACAGTCAAACACATACTACGTAATTACGAGAACTATATAGATAAAACTACTCTCACCCTCCATACACACACACACACAGTCAAACACATACTACGTAATTACGATAAATATATAGATAAAACTACTCTCACCCTCCATACACACACACAGTCAAACACATACTACGTAATTACGAGAAATATATAGATAAAACTACTCTCACCCTCCATCCACACACACACACACACACACACACACACACACACACACACACACAGTGAAACACATACTATGTAATTACGAGAAATATATAGATAAAACTACTCTCACCCTCCATCCACCCACACACACACAGTCAAACACATACTACGCAATTACGAGAGATATAGATAAAACTACTCTCACCCTCCATCCACACACACACACACACAGTCAAACACATACTACGCAATTACGAGAAAGATATAGATAAAACTACTCTCACCCACCCTCCATCCACACACACACACACACACCTCTACCCACAAACACGAGGAATAAACAAACACTTCCAAACACCCAACCAAAAGAAACAACCAGCCTCCCTCATACCACATACAACAAAAGGCGACAGAAGTATACAGTATAGTGGTGTTGTTCTATCTGGCTATCTTCCCTCCCATCCGGTTGAAAGGCCAGGCCCTCCTCCCTCACTACATACACTAATCATAGAACAATACTTGGGGGTAAACAACTACCCCCACCCCCTTCCTCTAACACATTCAACACACACACACACACACACACACACACACACACACACATATTTGTTCTATACCGCTTACACTAATCATAGAACAATACTTGGGGGTAAACAACTACCCCCACCCCCTTCCTCTAACACATTCAACACACACACACACACACACACACATATTTGTTCTATACCGCTACATCCTCCTCTACCACACTCAACACACACACACTAATATGTTCTATATCACCGTCTTCAGTTTTATCCGGTTGAAATGCCAGGACCACCCTCACTATTTACGCTAACCTTATAACTACAGTATACTCCAATATAAATAACTTGGCAGGGTAAATATGATTATGTATGAACATTATTGGTTTGAATAGACATTATTGTTTGCAGCGGTGTATGAACTCTGTGCAGTGGCCATTAAAACTGAATTAAACAAACATTAACCGGCATGTTCAAAATATTCATATAACTGAACAAATCACATTCGGGCATTTGGAAAAAAAAACAAGTATTGTTATGGTAAAGTACCGGCACTGTAACTCATTACGGCACATCACAAATGTAATCTTAATATTTCCCTTATTGAATATATTCAAACCCGTGATCTCGTGGATACAAGTCCAGTACAAACTACAATAAAACCCAGCTATACCTCCTCTTTATCATCACACTCCCTCCCATAGCCCTCAACCATCACCACAATCTTCTAGGAATTCTTTGGGTAACCAGTACCGTACCGTACCTATATAGCACAGGGAGTACCAGGATAACCCAACAAAACCTTTTCATGGTCATTGGTCATTACCGTACCTAAAAATCTGTTTTCCTTTCCATTAGCCTATATATATATATATATATATATATATATATATATATATATATATATATAATATATATATATATATATATATATATATATATATATATACCGGTATATATATATATATATTTATATATATTTATATATTATATATATATATATATATATATATATATATATATTGATATTCGGTATATATGAGAGGCAAATGGAAGAAAGTAAAGATGAACCTCCATTCCGATATATTAATATAACTAGGCCTAATGAATACATAGTTTGTTTTCTTTCAAACATATAATGTTTCGTTTTAGAGCTAGCTACAAAAACGAATATAAAATGAGTCAGATTTACAGTACCGTACCGGGTAAGCGTTAGCTATAACGGCACATTACAGTAAAGGGAATTTGATTACATCTGTAATAAATATAAATACATGTAATGAATACGGTACATAATTGTATACGTGGTAGCAACCAGATTACTGTTTTTAATAAAACAAACAAAAAATAAAGGACTGAAAATTACCCACAAGCACAAAATGTCGGCAATCGTTCCCTCCGTTCCGTGAAGGGTCTCCAAGCACAATCCAACTCTTCTTCCCCAGCCATGCACGATCTCCCCAGGCAGACGTGCAGGCTGCAGGTAATCCTCATATTTCTATAACTAGCCTGGGAGCTTGGGGCCAATTTCTTTGTTGTGGAGGCTTTCACAATCGCAGGAAAGGAGAGGGGAATTTTGTCTGACGCAAGTTCGGATACAGATAGAGATAAACGGTGTACGAAGGCAGCCAAGCATATTAAAGTAAAAAGACAGACAGACGGCGTGATGTAAAGCTCCGTGGTTCAGCAGTAGGCTATTCCAGGGTAAACTTGATTGTTTATCTCACCTTTCCCATCAAGGGACTGGTGTTCTCCAAAAGGGGCTCCAGTCCTGACGCTATTCTTGACTGAGTGTGCTGGCTTAATAATCCAGAAGGGTTGATAGCCTTTGAAGTCCTATTTTAACTATAGAGTTAATTTTACCGACACAGAGATAGATGTATCGGTATACATAGACAAAATAGATAATAATTATATGTTCTATATATACGGATACTAAAGCACTGATATAATAACAATAATTACATAGAAATACCGGTACCGATGGTCTATGCCTAATCCAGGCAGGCCTATCAGCCATTATTACCCCCCCCCACCCCCCTCCCACGACTCCAGTAACTATAGTCTGTTTATTTACAGCTGACGGTAAATTGACATGTCCTCATCTTGAGTTTCCAGCTATTGAGACAATTTTGTAACGAAATATGTAGTTAACTCACTGATCCCCAGGCAATATAATATAAATGTACACTCCAGGTACCGGCAGATTGTCCAAAAAAATAAATAAAAATAAATCCAGAAAACACATGGAATGGGTTAGAAATGAAGGAAAACCACAACAAAAAACGATCCCCTAGGTCATTAAGGGGAGATGGGTCGTTTTTATTTGCTCATTTATGTATCTTTGTATTATTTTATTAGTTTCCTCTCTAGACCTCCATCAAGCTTAAAAACCACCTGCCCAAGACCCTCCTTCAAGATATATTTGTAAATTTTTCGATAGAAAAATTTCCCGGCCCAAGGCCGGTTTCTCTCATATTACAGGCTCCCTTTTGTTCGCCAAGAAAAAATCGACACCTAAATGACACAAAAAGTCTAAATATTGACACAGAAATGGGGCGAAAGGTCTTAAAATCGCCAATCTAATGGGCTGAACGTCTACCGGTATTAATCTGCAAACCAATGGGGCTAAACACGAGGAGAAAGTGGTCCAGAAAACCGGCCCATCTCCCTATGCCCCGCCCGAAAGCGGCTCGCTTGGTGTAGTGACTAGCGTTTCGGACTTCCACCCAGAAGGCCCGGAATCGCGCCCACGCTCGCCGCATTAAAGATTTTCACAAGCACTGAGTCGTTACCATCCCTCATGAGCAAAGGGATGGGGTAGTAGTACAGGACCCCAATGGAAATACGCCTAATCGGCCTTATTGAGCTATCCTTAGCTAGCTTAGCATGCGCTAGCTTTAAGAACTATTATTATTATTATTATTATTATTATTATTATTATTATTATGGGGAAATGGGTAGGCAAAAACATGCAAAAACAAGTGTTTGCGCACTCACGCGCACGCAGCTGGACTTTGAGGGTTTTCAACCATCACTATTGTTGCGTGGGATACTTACGCAGTTCCCTTACAAATCTGAGCCCTCTAGGTGCCATAGGACCGGAGTAATTAACCGCGACGCACACTATGCGGCATTGGGGTTTAGCATTACATACCGGTACATTGCCGCGCTGGGGTCCAGTGGATTAAATATGAAAACTTGGCATCAATATGATGCAGAGACTTACCAGTTTCATATGTTTCCATTAAGTATCGATAAATCAGCTGCTAAGGAATATAATTTTCCGTCAGCTATAGACTATAGGCCTAGTCGACAGTTAAATGTACATACGGCAGCCTAAAATTACATGAATATCCTAGTCTAGCCTGAATAATGGCCAAAAATCCGCTTTGATTATACAGTGCAACGCAGGATAAATGGTCTTGGAACCATAGACCATTCAAAAACAGTAAACATAAAATACTACCGGTACGGTACTTTAATGTCTTATTTACGTTTGATCTAGTTGTAAAATAAGCTACACACTTAAATACACCACTGAAGGTTAGAGGCCAAATGCATAGAACACAACACAAAGGTATAGATGCCTACACGTTGAACGGTAGGGTATAAAAAGTTTGCTCCCTATAGACGATTACGGGTGGAGCTTTATGGGTACCGGTACGGAAGTCAAATGGGTGGAGTACGCGAGAGAGCTTTTTTGTTTCAATCAAATTCCAATCTAGATCCGGATCCAGATTGTGCGGAGTTAGCCTACGGTGAAATTTCTCTGAACATAAGTTACCAAGGAAGCTGAAATTTGGAAACACAATTTGTGACTACTCGGATTAGTTACACAATTTCTTTATCTATCCATCTATTTTCTTATACCGGTATTTCCTTGTGAATTTCGTACTTCCCTTTCCACACACTCTCACACACCCTCTCTCTCTTACTTGAAAGTTGAATGTATTCCCCCCCCCCCCCTCTCCCTCCATGAAGCGTGAGCACCCACACTATGGGGTCATATGAGCATTTGTTTTCCCTTGAGTGTGTGAAGGGGGAGGGGGTAGGTAGGTTTATAGTTTACTTACTACATTGGGATAACCATCTACAACATTCCTTATATTATAAACAGCACTGTAGGCTACATAAACTAGCTTATTTAGGCTAGATTACATGAACTATAATAGCACATGCGATCATTTGCAACCAAAAAGGTGCATGCAATATATATAAATACATAAGAAAATGCAATATCTACTAGATAATGTAGGATGATGTGTGTGTGTAATAATAATAATAATAATTAACGGTGTATTGATAGATGCAGCTCGGGAGCTGAAAATATACATAGAAACAAAGATAACAGTCAAGGTATAGGATGTATCACATACATCACATACACCCCCAAAATGGGGATTGGGCCTGAGCATATAGATAGCTAGATATACATTGTACTCTTAATATGAACAGTTGAACACATGTACTATAAACAAACACAAAATGCAGATTTATATATAGCCTACACCCCACGTACAAGCTCATATGTGTATGTATATTTATATATACTCACACACACAATCAAACACGGGTGGGTGTATACAGGGTGTTCCAGAAATATGTGCCGAAAATCAGGGGATGTATTCCTGACACACAATTGAATGTAAATTACGAAATGACCATATTGGCAATTCTCAATAGTTTTCGAGTTACAGCACCTCCGAGGTCTGCCAGAAATGTGTTTAAATCCAGGGATTGTACAAAATGTCCGAGACAGATGCGAAATTACTTAACGACCGTAAAGTAATACAGCACTTACAGTATTACTGTATTACACTGTATTACAGCAATACGGAGAAGGATGTGGTTTCAGCATGATGGTGCTCCGGCCCATTATTGCCATATTGCAAGGGATTACTTAAATGATGTGTTCCCTGGACGATGGATTGGGCGAGGCGGCCCAGTGTCATGGCCACCCCGGTCTCCTGACATCACTCCCCTGGACTTCTACCTGTGGGGACACATTAAAGGCGAGGTGTACGCTACAGACGTCCCAAACCGTGAGGAATTGTGGCGCCGTGTGGAGGACAGCGTGGCACGTGTACGAAACAATCCTGGGGCCTTCGACCGTGTGCGTCAGTCACTTCTGCGACGGGCTGCAACGTGCATCGAACAAGGAGGGCGGAATTTTGAACATTTACTGTAAATGTTATTGTCATACTGGAAATACTGATTTATTTTGTTAATACATCACGTTGTCCTTGCTAAATGTTTAATTTACAAGCAATTCCCGGAGTAAAACATATTCAAGCAGACCTGTTAGGTGCTGTAACCCGACAACTATTGATATTTGCTTATATGGTCATTTAGTGATTTACATTCAACTATGTGTCAGGAATACATCCCCTGATTTTCGGCACATATTTCTGGAACACCCTGTATAAGGTGTACATTAAATTATTATGAATTTATAAAATTAACAATTGTTGGAATGGCCGGTGAGTGTGTGTGTGTGTGTGTGTGAAGAGCTAATAAATGACAAACAAGCCCTTCCCCCTTTTTCTACTTTCCTCCGGCAACAGAAAACGGAAACCGTGCGGCACTAATAAAACCCACCCACCCCTCCAAGCCCCCCGTCGCCTCAGGTCAAATTGTGTGCCGTTTTCTTTTGTTGTGGGGCGTACTATTTGGAACAGTGGTGACGACTGGCACCCGTGGAAGCCCTATAGTAAACCGATGAAGTTCAATCGCCGCCATAATGGCGCCACAGGCATTATTAAATACTGGTACCATACTTATCAGCAATCACATTTATATAGCTTATGTATATATACCGATACTACCAGTAACAATTAAATTTATACCGTACGGTATTATTGGAACACTGCAGTACAGTACAGTAAATATATTAGTATTATTATGAGATGTAAAGTTGTAAACCTAAAATATCGACATTCAAGTACCGGTAGGTCAAGTACCGGTATTAACTAATTATCGAGATCCGTCAAAAAGGCCATTTAAAAATATCACTACAGATATCCTGTAAGTCGCAAAAATACGAGGGTAGGCTACGGTATACATTTAATATTTAAGTACCCCTAGTCTAGCGGCAACACGTAGACTACTCCGTATCTCGCAACACTGCAATAGGAGGGTGAAGGGTGTTACGTGGTATTGCACAGTTACATGTTTACACGTTTGATGGTGGATTACAGTTTCACTCACACTTTTAGGAGGAGCTGAGTGAAGTCACGCTCAAAAGTCGTATGCTTCAACTATCTCCCTGTCTTGATATATATAAGATATGCTGGTACTCTAGGCCTATATAAACTCTGGAAAAGCTGGGATAATCAAATTTATTAGACTTTGTTCATGTAGGCTACAGTACTATACGGTATATTAGAGACTTTAAACTGTTGTTTTAATATTTCTAGATTTAAATTTAAAGTATGCTATGTGACTAAAATTCAACTTCTGATAGTGACTGTACATGTGATGTTATAATGTTTGGCCTTTCTTACGAACACATAGCGTACATACCGGGTACTGAAGATCCTCAAACAGTGAAACAAACGAAAATTCTTTCTTTGAAGGTGTGTATTTTTAGGCATACGATTAAATAATGTTTTAATTCACTAGTAGTATCTTCGTTTGTCTTTCTACCATTATCTACTGTATATATATATGCCCAGCCATTCAAAAAGGGGTACCGGTAAATGGACTACAAATAATCGAAAGGAAAATGTGATTACCAGACCCACTCACTGCAAGCCAACACGAGTGAATGCCTAGAAAAAACTACTGACCAGACGGCTTTATTTCAATCAATCAATCAATCTTTATGGAGTATGATATAATTATTTTGGCCGCTTAGCTAACAACCGAGGTTACAAATACAATCATGGTTAAAACTCTTATTAATCCTTCGTAACTCTGGCTGTATTATTTCTTATCTAGCTGCAATGCAAAACTACATTTGAACACCAGAAGGAAACTTGTATATTATGCCAGGCATTATAGGGAGTTGGGGCTTTCCTATTACAATAACTGAGAAAGATAAGCTAAGAAAGTAACTAAGATAATATTTACCCTTTGCATCCTAAAAGTCCTGTCTAAACTAAACAACAAAAGCAAAAATAAAAGAATAATGAGGCCATCGTATTGAAAGGGTTAACCTGAACTATATAACTTTCACTACTTGTTCGCCAGTCTAGTGTCATTTCAGCCAAGCAAGCGACCTCTTTACACAGCCCCTGGAACACAAAGCTAAATAATTATATCCGGCATTTTCTCGCTCTCACAAAACCTAAATTACACTCCTTCACACACTACCGGTACTCTTAAAGGGGAGATGGGTAATTTTTCTGGTCTCCCTTCTTCCTCATGTTTAGTCAATTAGTTTACTGATTTAATGACGTTCGGCCTATTAGTTTGGTGATTTTAAAACCTTTCGTCCCATTTCTAAATAAATATCAAGACCTTTCGTGCCATTTAGGTGTCGATTTTTTCCTGGCGAGCGCCAGCGAGCCTGTAATTTCAAGAGGAACCGGTCTTTGGCCGGTACATTTTTCTATGTACAAATTAATCTTGAAAGGGGGTCTATGGGGTGTGTATTTTTTTTTTTTACAGCTAGATGGAGGTCTAGGGAGGAAACTAGAACATAATAAAGAGATAAAACAATAAGCAAATAAAAACGCCCATCTCCCCTTAAGCTGGAGCCAAAATACAACTTCTAGGTGAAAAATATCATTATATACAATTGGAACGGTTCACAAGCGTTCACATTAAAGCGCTGCAGCTGGTAATCAGAGTCCATTGTTAGTCCCATATAATAAAAACCTTGGACTTGGCTGGTTTTAACCCCTTCTGTACCGGAGCCGTCTTTTTAACTTTATTCTAGTTGCTATTAGACGATGTATTTCAGTTCAAAAAGGGTTTCCAGCTATTGACAGGCTTCGAACTATCTCCCTTAACCCTTTTGACTACCGTACCACAGATCTGTCTTTAACTGCACAAAATCGTCAAAATATAGCAAGCATGTATCAAAGAGACGTTGCCGGTACAGAAGGGGTTAAGTTATAAGTACCGGTAACTGTTTTTCTATGTCCAAGGAATACCGGTAGTTCATGTACCGGTAATCTACCAGACAACCATCCTCACCATCTTTGGATTATAAGAGATCCTTTACGAGTTTAATCAAACAAAAACACTACTATTATCCAGAGTATGAATACAAAAAGTATAGCCTACTTGCACTGAGGGAGTTACTCCTTGTTGCTATATATATTCTATTCGCTGTAAGTAGGCGAAAAATCATGACCTCTAACCTCTGTAACTCAAAAGGGGTTAGAGCAAATTGGCTATAAATTTCCACATCCATTCCTTGACTGACTCTTCCCAAATGGTAGAAATATTAGCTCGATTACTCTAGTCGTTGTTTAGTTACAGAGGTTAGAGGTTATGATTGTTCGCCTACTTACAGCGAATAGACTCTCAGTTACTTGTTCGTCAAGGGGAATCCACGCAATGCGAGCTAAGCTCATTATTATCACGCCTCCTTAACTGGGAATGTATTGCGTGAAATGCATGTTAAGTGTTTTATGTACTGTTGGAATGGCTGTGGATGTGTGTGTAGTCTGTATACAGTACCGTAGTATACTAAAACCCTCGACTACGTGTCTGCTTTCGTAAATTATAAAATCTAATCTAATGCTAGCTAGAAGAAAACAAAAATTAACGTCATCGTAATTAAGTGGCCAAGGGTAAACTAAGGTATCCTCTATGATATTCGTACAACAGGACGGTAAGACCTTATGGATATATTTATGTCCTCTTCCATTGGAGTGTGGGGGGTGGGGTTGGGGTCTGTGTGTTCTGGCTAGACCAAGGCAGTATGGAGGGGGGCGATATTAAATTAGGTTGTCAATAGTAGATATAGTAGTATCTGGACCATAGGGAAAAGTTATTGTTAAATACCGTACGGTGTGCTTCTGCCAACGGCAAAGCCTTATCAAGCTAGCCTATGGTAGGGTATATTAATAAAATCAAAACTTATAAAATCTTGATGGGGTGTTCAGTCATTAACCAATTCAACGGAGGGGTGAAGACAAATTTAGCTACCGTACCCGGTACCATACGGTAAGTTAAATTCATCTAATAATAAACTCTATCTATAACGGTATATATATACACACGCATATCTATAATGGTATATATATATATATATATATATATATATACACACATATATATATATAGCCTATATATATATATACGGTATATATATATATATACGGTATATATACAGTATATATACCGGTATATATATATATATATATATATATATATATATATATATATATATATATATATATATATATATATATATATATATATATATATATATATATATATATATATATATATATATCGGTATATCAGTAGGCCTAGTCTTAGGTCATTATAAATAATAACCCTGTATCATTTGCTTAAGCATCAGATGTCAATCAATTCAAGAATACTGGTGGTAGGCTAGTGTATACTGTACAGTATGAACAGGTTAGGGTGGAGCCTCTCACCTGTTGTACCACACCTTACACCTCCAGGCACACTCCTAAACCACTGCCACTATGCTACACATACATACAAACACATAGAGGCAACACTACACACTTCCATCACTGGCCTCAAAAGAAAACACACCACTACACACACACATATAATAACACCATCAGCACATACACACATTCACCATAACCTCCATCACCAACGCAAATACTCACACACCAACTCCCCTCCCCCCCCCCCCCCCACACACACCACCACCACACCAGAAAAACTTGCACAACAGGTGGGGGTGTCAGCGGTGACTTGTCTGTCCGTCTGTCTGTATGACCCGCTATGTAGTTGCTACACTCCTCACACAATGCCTAAGGGGACAACATTCTTCATCATCATGGTCACTGCCAAGGACCCAAACACAGTCCCAAGGGAAAATGTACAACTATTCTACTGTATAGGTATAGCTAACTTAAAAGGAGTAATCTAGAAGGAAAATGTCTATCTCTTAAGCCTTTCACCACTCAGACAACTTTTTTACAGCAGAACAAAAGTCAAGTAAAGGTGAGGCGAGTACGTATATGGAGTGTTTCATGTGGAGTACGGTACCAGTGGTGACTTGTCTGTTTGTTTGTATGATCCGCGATATAGCTGCTACACTGCTCTCACAATGCCTAAGTAAACAACATGTTTCATCATCATGTGGTCAATAACAAGGATCTAAACACAGACTCAAGGGAAACAAACAAAAATAATAGCCTATAGCCAATTTGAAATAAATTATCTTAAGGGAAATTTCTAGTTATTACTCCTTTCACCATTGCAGCTAACTGTAAGTAGAGCAAAATAATAGAACACACATGCAGTATAATGTATAGGCCTACTGTAACAAAACTGGTACCGGTACGTATACAATTGCATAACTCGTTTTGTGTAATAATGGCAACAGTATTTTTTCAGGTTTTTTGGTACGGATTTTTTTTGTATTCTCATTACAAATGTGTTCTGTCCGGAATTTCATATTAGTGAAACTCTCCAATATGTACCGACACATTATTACTCTAGCCATATTTACCGGTAGGCTTAACAGTTGCGTTGCAATATACCGGTACCGGTATGCGTTGTATTAGGCCTATTTACACAAACACTTAAAAGTACGGTACCGTATTGTTGCTGCGGTCCACATAATACCTAGGGAGTCACATTTCTCATATAAGTCTCGGCCAAGGACCTCAAATGGGCGACCTTTACCAGTAAAGTCTCGAGGAAATACTGTAAACTAGCTAGGATAGGCCTTTTAAGTTGAACATAAAAAGACGGTTTAAGGGAAAAGTGTGAATATGACTTTTAACAGTGAAGAAGAAAACAAATATAGCCTATATACAGTAGCCTATATATATATGTACCGTACCGTATATATATTTTTTGTTTTTATATATTCCATATACTCCCTCTCAGGCATAGGCTGAGCCTGTACTTTCAACCGTTACCAATTGAACGGTGAAGCCTGTGAGTTCTCTCTCGTTCCAGTCTAGGGGGTGAGACATGTGAATCACTTTTAGCTGCAACCAGCCCCTGCCATCTTGCCTTCGCAGGATGCATGGGGCTTAGTTGCCCACTCATGGCTCGAAGCAGCCCCTTTTCTGAAGCTGCCTCGCTCCAGTGCTTCACTGTCTCACCTTCTAGACTCAGATTCTCACTCTCAGAACGCCACCTATTGAACAATTAACTCACTAGGCACTGTTCCCCTGTAGCCTATTTTGAATATGGGAATATTCATACAGTGCTATTTAATCAGGGAACAATGAGGGTAGGCCCCTATTTATTTGGCGTTTTGGTGGGCTTTGTGGTAATGCACTAATACTAGGTACAGCACAAATTCCATCCCAATAATATCTTCCCATTGATATATCGGGATTCGAACTCGGGTCCATTGGATTACTAGTCCAGTGGCAAGACCACTCCACCATATATAATATTTATACAGTATATATATATATATATATATATATATATATATATATATATATATATATATATATATATATATATATCGATATGTGTGTGTCGTGAAGATTGCCATAATGTAAAAGGTGAGGGTGACCACAGTATAACCACGTAACTACAGCCTACGCAATACCAGGGGGAACAACACGTACACGTATTATCACCATGGTCACAGCCAAGAACCTAAACCTACCTCAAGGGAAACTTAATACGGTATACTTATAACTTATTGACAGGAACCATCTGAAGGAAAATCTTATACCGTACTCTCATAACACAAACATTAAGGGGGGATGGTCGATTTATTCATGCATTTAGTATTTTTCTAGTTTCCTCCCTAGACCTCCATCAAACTTTAAAAACACAACCCCAGGATACCCCTTCAAGATATATTTGTACATTTTTTTCGGTAGAAAATGTCCCGGCCGAAGGCCGATTCTTCCTAAATTACAGGCTCGATATCGCTCCCCAGAAAAAAAATCGAGACCTAAATGACACGAGGTCTTAATATTGACAAAGAAATGGGGCGAAAGGTCTTAAAATCGTCAAACTAAAGGGCTGAACGTCTTACAATCTGAAAACCAAAGGGGCTAAGCATGAGGGAGAAAGGTGTCCAGAAAAACGACCCATCTCCCCTTAACGTGCCCTGTGATATATACCACCAGACGATTTGTACAACTTAAGGCATTCTTGACTCACAATGTTATACAGTATATCGTAAGCTAAAATAGGATCCACAAGAAATATTACCCTTTAGGCTAGTTGTCTGTCTGAACGGCACCACTCCTAAAACGGCCCAAACCAAAATTACTCTCTAAACTTCTAACATAGCCAAACGCAATCTAACCCCTAGGCCGTTTTGACTTACCGGTATTACTGCGGTGACTTGTCTGATCCGCATTAGAATACATGTACAGTCTGCCTAATAAGTGATGTCTCAGTACCAAGTATATTTTGATAAATAATTGGCATCGGTAATATCTAAAATTGATTTACTCATTCCGAGTGAGACAAACAAACATGTTCCTACACTTACCCACCCTATTCAACATCTGACAGACATTAATACAGCCCAGAGCGAGCCAATCGTAATGATAGCTGATACATGACTTATTAGCGTCACTGTACAGTTGTAGACAGATGAAACAGCCAGGCCTACATGTGTTCCAAATGTGTGGCTGAATATAATGCTCTTGTGAATATATTTACAAATTGAAATGACAGGAAGTTGCATTCAAGTTGTTAGAAGTGGGTAAAGCCATCCATTAACAATTACACTATAGAATAAGCCTTGGTGGTGGAACAATGAAGCCAATCTCTCCACCCCATGTGTCTGCTTTGTCTACAACAGTACGGTACGGTACCTACTGTATTGCCCTTCCAATGGTGCCCCCGGACAACCTAAACCATTTCAACCAAAAACCAATAGATCTCATCCATTACCAACTTAACCAATACTGTTCGGATAGATTAAATTATTTAACACATTTAACCCGTTCAAAATACAAGTATGCCTTTCTTCCTTCTATTCTGGCTACTAAACAATTGTGTATAGCCTAAGAAGGAGGGGCTTCCAAAGCTGAGTAAAATCGTCTCATTTTAGCCAGAGAAAGTGAAAGAGCGCCCTCGAATACTGAAAGGGTTAAACAAACGAAGTTTGAGTGAACCGCACGTTTGGTTGGCCTACTGATGAGAGATGTATTCTTCACTCTCCATTAGCCTAAACAAGGTCATCAAGACACTTGGCCGAAACGTCGCCTACCGTAGGTTACCGTACCGTAGGCCTATTTGAAAGCCGAGTTAAATGAGCGTTACTGGTACTTTCCGTTAATATTCGATCTATATTGTCTACACCTCGATAACATTTTATACCTAAGCCTTGGAGTTACTTTTATATGTTATTGTTTTAAAACAAGACAGTTCGACTGTTCAATTTCTTTCCAGTTTTGCTAAAATGAATTAAATTGTTCTCGACTAATTTGCGAACACACACACACGTAAAACACAATATGATACACTAGTTTTTTTTATGTATTTATTTATTTTGATTTTTAGCTGGAGCGTATTGACTTGCAGTATCTGCATCTTCATCTTATTTAGGTATTGCAACGTGTTTATAAAAATATGTTGGTAAATGTGAAACTTAGATACTAATAGAGCACGTAGACATATCCATGCTATCTTTATAGTTAGGCTATAGGCTACCATGGACATATCAGTCTATTATTCTTATCGATAAATCAGCTGCTAATGGAATAATTTGAGAGAGAGAGAGAGAGAGAGAGAGAGAGAGAGAGAGAGAGAGAGAGAGAGAGAGAGAGAGAGAGAGAGAGAGAGAGAGAGAGAGAGAGAGAGAGAGAGAGGGGGGAGAGAGAGAGAGAGAGAGAGAGAGAGAGAGAGAGAGAGAAGGGGGAGAGAGAGAGAGAGAGAGAGAGAGAGAGAGAGAGAGAGAGAGAGCGAGAGAGAGAGAGAGAGACAGAGAGAAGAGAGAGAGAGAGAGAGAGAGAGAGAGAGAGAGAGAGAGAGAGAGAGAGAGAGAGAGAGAGAGAGAGAGAGAGAGAGAGAGAGAGAGAAAATCATACGGTGGTGTGGTCAAGCCGTGGTTAGAGACACCAACTCATTAGCTACACAGTCCGAGTTATTATGGTTCGTCTTCCATATAATTGGCCTGTAGTAAACCACACAACGCACTATTATATACACACACTACGTTACACTACACTACACCCGCATTGTCCAACATTATGTACTCGCTCTCGATCTCTCTCATTGTTTCTGGCTCCGCATGTTCATAGTTTCCCGTGTGTGTGTATGCATTAATAATCCAAAAAATACCACGATACAGTAACTCTGATTAGACATGCGCGCGTTCGAGTGTTTCAAAACCTTACCACCACTCCAGTATAGCAATATTCATAGTAACTACCTTGAATATGTAGATCCCGTGTGTGTGTGTAATTCCTTTCCCGAGGTATAATAGTAATAGTAACTTGGAAAGTATAAACATCATAATTATGTGTGTGTGTGTACTGTAGCCTACCCATCAATGTAATACCGGTACCGGTACCTACCACACAATTATAACGTAGTAACCCCCCACCCCAACACACACACACATTGTACGCATTATACTCTCATTACAGCTAACACAACCCATTGTCTACCTGGCCGAGATTTTGTAATTAACCCTTTCAGTTCCGATGCCGTCCTTTTAACTTTTCTCTGGATATTATTAGACGACTTTACTCACTTTAAAAAGGGCCTCCAGCAATTTACAGGCTTCGAACTAGCTCACTTAGAATCTGCTTGACCTGGGTTCGATCCCAGCCAAGGCGGACATTTAGTGGGTGTAGTAGTACGTCCTAGCATGTATATCATGTTCGCACCCAGTCGGGGGACACCTCGACAACTTATACAGACTAATAACACGCATACTAGAGCCATTCCAACAGCTTCCTCTATCTACACTTTCCCAGCCGTATGGGCTGATGGCGTAATGGGATTCGAAATGTAAAAGTAATTACACATTTACATACCGTAGTGTTTCTTGTACTCGCTAGGTACGGTACAGTACTGTATATGAAACTACAGGATTTCCCTTAACAAGTTAACACTATCTGATCCACCCTCTTATGGGTTGTTTAGGCCTTATTATTGTTGAGGATTATGCTTGTTTTTGCCATTATTGAACAATGTATTTTAGTTTGAACCCTAGGCTAACAAAAAACGACTTCCCGGACTTCCTTCAAACTAAAATGCCCACCCAGACCCCTTTCAAGATAATTGTGTACATTTTTCGATAAGAAAATGTCCTGGACGAAAGCCAGCTTTTAGGGTGGCTTAGTATTTTTTTTTTTTTTTACTGAACATGGACTTAATTTGAACCTCTCTAACAAACAAAACTAGGTAATTTTGAAGAGACACTGGCAGCGATAATACCGGTACCGGTACTGATTATTTGCAGCCAAAACTTTCATAATACACATATCAATACAATACCGATACATACAAATTAATGTTGTGGGAGATTATTGTTATAATTTAGAATTTCAAACAAAATCATAAATATTTGTTGTATCTTTAGCTTTACAATAACTTAACATTGTAATTTAACTGTTCCTAAAGACTCTCCTAATCCTCAGTATATATAGGAATGATTAGGTTAGGTTATTAGGTGTATCCAATGCTAGAAATTAAATAATAAATTAATATATATATATATATATATATATATATATATATATATATATATATATATATATATATCTGATATATATATATATCTGATATATATATGATTGGCCCAACCCGGCTGATCCCCCTTCACACCCAACCCTTCTCGTCCATATGCTTATCCAATTTTATCTTAAAGCTCCCTACAGTTTTAGATCCCACTATAGCACTTGGTGGAATGGACTACCAAGTGCTATAGTGGGATCTAAAACTGTAGGGAGCTTTAAGATAAAATTGGATAAGCATATGGACGAGAAGGGTTGGGTGTGAAGGGGGATCAGCCGGGTTGGGCCAATCAGCGCTCTGCAGACCTCCATAATCCTGCGTTAATCTCTAACCGTTTTGGTAAGATGATCCTCAGGGTATTAGAGTGTGAAGCCTATAATTGGGCTTTGTAATGAATTGGGGTTGTGTGGGACAGGGATCTGCCTTGCTTAGGCCAATCGGCTTTCTGCAGACTCCCATTTTCTTATGTTCTTATGTTCTTATATATATATATATATATATACCGTACCGGTATATACTTTGTTGTTTACTTTGTAGAATTTCGTCCTCTGATGACGCAGCTAAGGTGGACTTCGGCATATAGCCTATAGTGCCTATAATATATATATATATATATATATATATATATATATATATATATATATATATATATATATATTCCCACAACATTTGGATGTAGGATATATGTGTATTGTGAAATTTTGGGCTGAATACAATCGGGAGCGTCTTCTTGAACTGCGGTTAATATTAATGTGTCGCATCATCGTTACGAAAAATAATAAACACGTGTGGGAAGATGGCGCCCTTCTCTTCTCGACACCATCTCATCCGACGTCTTGGGGGTTATTATTAGCTTCTGTTTAATTATTATGAAGGGTTTGTATTGTTTTTGGTAGTTTCGAGCATTGTATTCTTAAATCTGCCCTTAGACTAAACTAATAATAAAATAAATTAATAAAAAATGACTCCCTAGGCCCTCTTTCAAACTAATAAAAAGACCCCATAACCTCACTCAAGCTACAGTATATTCCATGTCTCGGCCAGAGGACAAGTTTCACCCAAAGTGCAGGCTCGTTATCGCTAGAAAAGAAAATATTGACACCTGAATGGAGTAAAACACCTTATAATGGCCAAACTAACGGGGTGAAACGTCTTAAAAATCTCCAAATGGTTCAAATAGCCCCCCTTATATCCGATAGGATTAACCGAGCTATATTGACATACACCTGTATATCGTGGTGTTAACGATCACGGGCACGGGTTTTTGGTTTCCACATTCCTCCACATCTGTTCAAGTGTGTGGAGCTAGCCTACACATACCAGTAAATAGGTCATCAGTGGCTTATTTGTTCAGTGCATTATTTCGTCATAATCGGCAGTAGAAAACTAGACACAGAAACAAATGTGCGGTATTTGGTTTAAGTTTATAGTTTTCATGAATTTATTGTTTTAATCAGGAGCAGAAACAGATGCAGGTACGATAGCTATTAAGGGGACACTACGAGAGAGAGAGAGAGAGAGAGAGAGAGAGAGAGAGAGAGAGAGAGAGAGAGAGAGAGAGAGAGAGAGAGAGAGAGAGAGAGAGAGAGAGAGAGAGAGAGAGAGAGAGAGAGAGAGAGAGAGAGAGAGAATATAAGTGGTTCATTTAATTAGGTAAAACAACCTGAAGCTTATAATCAGTCTTCTTTAAATGGAAATATGGTCATATATATGGTACAATTGTATATATAAATATATAAATATATACGGTATATACCGGTACCGTATATATATAAAAGCCTGGACCAACAGCTAGAATCTTGACTTTAAAGGTGAACTACAGGGATGAACGAAAAAACGAAGATTAATGCAGGGTCATAACTTGGCATGAATATACTGTAATATGTATATGGGCAATATCGATATAATTCCATTAAACTCCAGAACAAAATACTAATATATATAGTCGTTGGTGACGAATTGGCATTTTCAGCCAGCTGGAGTGACTCCATTGTGTAGAGACACCGTTTGTAAACAAGATATGCGGTCCTGAACAGTGAGGTCTGTTTTTCGTAATTAATACCTTTCAATTCAATACTCAAGCACTGCAAAAGATCGACCAACGTCCTGATGATGTGGTGCACATCAAGAAATAATCCCAGCTCGCCAGCAATTAACATACATAGTATTTATGCATGTTTAGCCTGGTCCAGAGTTGAGGGAACTCCGTTCTAAGGCCTATTTCGTAATTATATCGTTTTCTGTTCAATTTATATATCGCGGTCCCTTGATCAGACAGTGGTGAAGTCAAATGTTGAGCTGTAAACATGCATACAAATTATAAGTTTCTCAAATAAAATAAAACACAGATTCACCCATTTCCCATGTCGAGAGTTCCCGCCATTGGCTACAGTTACGTCATGGTAAACACGCCAGTTCGCGCCACATAAAATAACTTAGATAAGCTATATTTCTATATTGTTAAAACAAATTGATGAAAGTTCTTCAGTATCATGTACCTAAAACCAAGCAGATCCCAATGGACATTGTAGTTTGAATAGGTTTCATCCCTGGAATTCACGTTTAAAGGCCCACTGAAACCGAGTAACTGGCTTCGCGAATTCCACATTACTATATTATAAACAGGTATAATATAATACATCCTATAGTCCATTAATTTTAAGTAGGCCAAGTAAATAAAAAAGGGCTAGAGCAAATTATCTGTGCATTTATATACCGATTTACCGGTTGAATCGTCCCAAACTGTAGAAATAACAATTTAACTACCGTACTTTAAGTCTTATTGTTAGTTATGATAGGATGAGGTCTGGATTACTGGCCTACCTATAATGAACAGGGTATACGGTACATCTTACAGCTGAATAAGTGTTTGCATAGCTAAAATAATATATCAAAGGATGTACCGGTACACAAAGTTCATCGAGTAGAAATAGATAAGATAGAATTCGTCAACCCATCTACCACCAAGATCACTGGTTAAGTCGATGGTAATTCGAATGCATTGGTACTCATACTTCAGGGGGTGCCACACGAGCGCTTTTTCTGTCACATTCTTTCGGGCAACTGTACTTTGGCAGCGTCAAATTTTAAGTTTTATCACAATTCAGCCGCCTAACGTAGGCTATATAATATACCTTCGATCAAGTTGCCAAAAATACCAGAAATATTGCTAGAAAAACTTTATCTTCGAATATTGCCTGAAAAATCGCTCGTGTGATACCTGTATAGCCTTTATCCACGGCTCATTATGTATCGGTACTTCCTATAATATGTTATATTTCAACTGACGGTAAATTCAATCCCTTGGCAGCTGATTTCTCAATAATTAACAGAAAGATAAGGCACTGCTGTCTCTTCAAAATAGTATTGCTAAGTTTTCATAATCAACTAGGCTACATTTCGCAATAAAATCATCATCAAATCTGACGCCTCGCTTCCAGAGGAAGCGCCCCAAAAGGGATGGCCATGGCAGAAACTGCCTCCAGGCTCCCAGACATGCCCCGACTGACCCACTCCACAGTGCCATTTCCACTAAGTGGATTATAGCCATGAACACTGAAGGAGCAGACCCAGAGCAGTCCCTCACCCGATGGCAGTTCCACCACTGTTTTGCTATTTTATTTACCCCAGTGGGAAGCATACCAAGCACAGGAATTTTCTGGAAATAGGAACCAGTGGTCCACTGCTCCAGAGGCTGATTGCACCACCAAAGTGGCGGGCGGTGAGGTCGCCGCATCCCTACGCCAGAGAGAGAAAGGCCAACTTGTGCCAGTGGGCTGTGAGAGTAAGACACTAGGGAAACATGGGGCACACCATTATGGCCCCACTGCATTCACCACTCTCAAGAAAAAAGTTAGAAATAAGAATTATGATAAAGGTACAGTCAGATAAAACCATCGTAATAGCTGAATAATCAAGATGGGGACATGACAATTTACCGTCAGTAGGAAGGTTTTTGTTGTTTCTGGACCCCCTTGTCACTTATGTTTAGCCCCGTTAGTTTTGAGATGTTAAGATGTTTGCTCCATTAGTTTGACGATTTTAAGACCTTTCGCCCCATTTCTTTTTCAGTATAAAGACCTTTCGTGCCACTTAGGAGTCGATTTTGTAATTTTGGAAAACAAATTTATCTTGAAGCCTTGAGTTTTTTAAAGCTTGAGTAAACTTGAAATAAAAAATAAAAAATATACAAACATCTGGTTACCATTACACGATTTTCTTCAGCTTATGATCTACCTCTAGGACTCAAGGGGGTAAATACGATATCATTAAACCCTCTGAATAACATACCGGTACGGTAGATACCGTACTACTTTGTATAAAATCGTCTACTTTTAGCCAGAATCAAAGGTATAAAAGCGTCATCATGCTGAAGGGGTTAACCACCTTATTTATATATTATTATATTGATGTACCGCCGGTATATTGATTCAAGGAAGATGGTAGTACGGTGGTTTTTGTTGTTGTTGCTGTTCCCCAAGCTGCCTGGCCGAACAGCCCCAAGGCCCCGAGCAAGGCCAAGGCCCCAACCGAGCGCCCCCACAGAACCCTCCCTGCCGACCACAATAAAGCCTGGGTGACCGAAGCCATTCCATGGCGGGGAGCTGAGGAGGGTGCGGAAACGCCCGGGAAACCAAAACCCCACCCAGGGCCCTGTGCCCCTCAGCAATTATGAAGAGAAAGTTGAGAGGCAAAGGAAAAATGTGACGCTTTGGCTTCCAATCTTGGTAGATTGGGAGGTGGTAAATGGGAATGGTAGGCTACCGGTATGTAAGATTTGGTACGGTACCGTACCGTACGTAACGTTGATGATTCAGATGAATTCAGGTCCATTCCAGTAGCCTATACCATGACACATGCTTTTGTTAAATTATGGTTGTTGTTAGACGATTGATTATATAGAAAAGGATTTATGGGTGACAAAGGGTACGGTAGCCTACCGTTAAACAACAGGCTGAGAAAAATACAAAAGTCGAAGTTAGGACTGTACCGACTGTTATATGATACTCACCATTTTTTCCTTTGTAGTTGATGTTTTTCGCTCTTTGTACTGAAAAGATACAAAGTGCAAGAATTAAAATAATGATAGGCTATACATTGTTAATGACAACCGACAAGAAAATAATTTTCCGTAGGCTATCGATTATTATATTCAAAGTGGGATGTGAAGAAAATTTCCGATTTTGAATGATGGTCTGGAAAAAATATACGGTATATATCACGCCAGTAATGTAACGCCATATTATTTTACCATAACACGCCCTCATCACTCACATTAATATGCACATTATCATATAAATCAATCTCTCTCTCTCTCTCTCTTATAAGAAAAGAGGGAGACTGTGAACTAAGCCAACTTACTAGCCACTAGTTTGGTAGGGCAGGGGTCACACACACACTCAAAGAACCTTCATAGGGTATATATATATATATATATATATATATATATATATATATATACCAGTATATATATTTATATACCGGTATATATATATATATATATATATATATATATATATATATATATATATACCGGTATAGCCAATTATATATACCGTTTTTTTTTAAATTACCGGTATCCTATAGCCTACATACCGTACATAGTGGTTTTAGTTTGTTCCCTAGCCCTCTATTAAGCTTAAAAAGCATCCCGAAGATCCCATTAAAGATAAATTTGTAAATTTTTTGGTAGAAATATTTCCCGACCGAAGGCCGATTTTTCCTAAATTATAGGTTAGCTATCGCTCACCAGGTAAAAAGTCGACACCTAAATTACACCAAAGGTCTTAATATTGACAGCTAATTTGGCAAAAGTTTCAAAATATGAAAACTTAATGGGGCTAAACATGAAGTAGGGGGTTAAAAAAACACACAAATACTTCCCCTTCACGATACCAGGACATTATTTTATTAGGACTGTTATTAGATGATTATATTAACCCGTCCAATCCCAGCGACGGCAGAGAGCAGTCAGTAGATAAATCACTCCCCAGTCCCAGCGACGGCTGCCAGCCGTCAGTAATATACGATCCTTGTAACTGCCAGTATCAGGCAGTACGTACCTGGTACCATAACGTTTGAGCACTGCTCTAAGACCTTGGCAACACTTCTCAGCTTATATCCAACTTAATCCAAGGCCCCACAGGCTGGGAGAGGCAGAATTCCTCCATCTTTTGAGGTGGGAGGTTGTTATATCGGTAACATCCAAGACAGCTAGAGCCGCCTTATTTACCAAGTTTCTGCATATTTTGTTCAAGGAATATAGTGTTTTATTGTTGTTTTTCATGGTTGGAGTGGAGGATTTGCATTAACTTACCGTACCCATTATTCATTAATCTGAAGATACTCGTCAAATGGCGCCATTTATTGGGTGAATTGCGCTTTTACAGTAGGTAAGGGAAATTGTGGGGAGGCCATGCACGCTTCCAAAATGTACAAATATTATATTAACCTAAGTTAACCTAACCCTAATATAATATAATATATCGTTTTTGTGAGTAACGTTCAAGCCATTTATTGGGTGAATCGCACTCACCGCATCTTTCAAAAGAAGAAGAAGACGGCCCAGGTCGAAGGATGCGTGCAATGCTTTTTTGTTTACGTTCGGGACATTATTTTCGTGTTATTTTTCGGTGTAATCGGGTTTTTTCAAGTGTCGATAACGAAATTCCTCCATGTGGACTATAATGAGAAAAATATGGCGAGTCTATTGGTCCCTATTTTCCCTAATAAATTATTTCTAATAGGGCGGCGAAAGAGGTCTTGAATATTATCGTTATATCTTGCCTCTGAAGCAATTTTGGTCAATATACAGGAGGCGCTACAATATAGGTAGCAAAATTGTAATGGTAGTTTTGGGTTCCTATCATCATATGCTTCATTTCTATATACTTTTTATCCCCGGGAAAAAAAAAAAAAAATCTTGGGATTTTTCATTTATTTTCTTGGGATTTTTTGTTTTGGTCATTAACCTAACCAAAAAACCTAACCTAACCTAATCTAATAGCCCCCAAATAAATTTAGGTTAGGTTAGGTTAGGTTTTTTGGTTAGGTTAATACAAAAAATAAAAACAAAATCCAAGAAAAAAATAAAAAACCCAAGATTTTTTGTTTTTTTCCCGGGGATAAAAAGTATATAGAAATGAAGCATATGATGATAGGAACCCAAAACTACCATTATAATTTTGCTACCTATATTGTAGCGCCTCCTGTATATTGACCGCAATTTTGGCCACATTGCTTGGCACTGGGGGGTAAATTTATGCTAGTACCCTATGGGGTTAAGCTTAGGCAGAATCAGAGGGTTAATGAAGATTTTGTTTACTCCTTTGATTGCTAGAGGTTCTTTCTAAGCTGTTAAAAATCGTCTAATGTTGGCAGGAATAAAGTGGAAAGGTGCATCCTAGTACGGTACTGAAAGGGTTAACTATCTAACTTTTAAGTTTAATTAGACTTAAAGTTAAAAGGTTTAACACCTAGATTGGAAAGGATAAGTCTAAATTACCGGATATATAATGTTCATGTTTAGGTACTGGTAGCTAAGATATAATGAAGTCGTCATTGGTTTAAATTCTAAAACATACAATTAACCTTATATTGTTTATTATGAGCTGAACAATATCGCCAAACTATTGATGATATAATTAGGCTATATAAGTATAATACTATATATCAATATATATATATATATATATATATATATATATATATATATATATATATATATATATATATATACCGGTATATATATATAAAGGCCTATAGCCTATATATTGCCTACAGTATTATGTTCTATCCAACAACCAACTCTACTCAAGTTGCATAATCAATCTAAGCATGTACACAAATCCCAACTGCAACTCACGTAGGCTATGCATATGTGAATGGAAAGAGCAATTAATGGGGCCTTAACCACTAGGGAAGTCCTCTCTAATAGACGGGTCCTCAATTATCCGCCTGTCTACAACGTGAACGTCTTCAACTGAAGATTTGTTTAGGCGTAAATATGGTACAGTCCTGGTCAAGAGTATATGAAAAAAAATGTTAGACGCATAGCCTAATAGTGAAACACTGATTAACTTTATGATAATGGAATGCCCTGGTCATCAAACCAGTCTATTGCAAAATAATCTAGAAAATAGGCCATAGCCTATATTAAGTTGGAATCCCACGGGGCCACGAGCGCTTTTTCCCCTCCTCATTTTGAGCAGCAAGTCTGATCTGACTGACGGCTTTTATAAGTAGCTTGTCAGCTCTATTTAAATGTTATCTACATCCAGTCTAGTTTCCGATACCTACCGATGTAAAATATCGCAGACATTTTGTCGGAAACATCGACCGTCTAACACAATATGGTTATAAGCCTAGGCCTATAACTAATTATGTCAGAATTGAAGGGTAGATGGTAGAAATTACGCGTTTGTGACACTTTTCCCAACCTCAGTTTCGCATTCCTTGGGTTAGCCTAATAGGCCTAACTAGGCCTAGGATATGCTTATTTAGATTATCTATAGGCCTAAACTCATATGTATTCATAAATCATAATCATTAAAGTAGCCTAATATGCCTAAGTGCATAATGTGCATTGTTGTTTTGTTATTAGTTGTAATTATGCTATAATACATATCTGGTATGTATTTCAATCAGAAAGTTGCTTTCACACAGTCACACACACAGTAATGAAATGAGGTCAAAGTTCAACCTAACCATAGCTGCAGCAACACTTACACTTTACACTTACAAAGAACGATATAGCCTAGCCTACACTAAGTTACAATTTAAGAACCCCAAGATACACCATTTATACTTCAAGTGTGAACACAGAAGTTGAGAACTCCCCCGTCAATTCATCAAATACCTGGTGAGGTAAATTGCTAACGGTGATATGAGCACCTGGGAAATGGGGACTGGACTTTTCGCCTCTCGGAAAACATCGACATCCAAACTTTGATATACTTTTGTGGATTAAATATACCTTATGTATGGCTTGGGACTTTGACAAATTGACAAGATGATAAGGTTAGTCCCATTTAAGATCCTTTTGAGTGGACTTGGTTGTATTATAAGCTTAACAGCAAGTGTCAAGGCTGGATGGCGAGATGTCAGCAAGAGGTGAGGTGAGCCCCCTGAGAAAGTTACTCAACAGCTGACCTACCCCCTCTCTTCAACTTACCTGTTACTTGTAGATGTGTTGGCTGCCACATTTTCCCTGTTAAAGCCTTGGGCGGCCACTATTATACCCTGTTAAGGTCACGTAACACTTGCAGCACAATAGTTATCCCGGAAAAGTAATGCTCACACCCTATACCTAGCCTTGACAGGGCCTCACTGGCAAATAAATTCTCACCACACAGGCCAACCCCAACCCGAAAAGTTGCCATCGATGCCTTACCAAACTTTATTATGTTTATATTATTTTACCTGTAGTATATCAAGATGCATTATTAATATGAGCACCTTCGCATATAAATAGAAAACGATCGGAAGGTAGTTTAGAAGAATGTGTTACTTGGGATATGTTAAATTAAGCTTTGGATAATTCATACTCGGCATCTTTTTTTACCTGAGCACTTTTCTCCACTTTGGCAACTCTCCTCAATGGTTATATCTAATCTTAAACTTGAATATCAATTAAATTTCACACAATTAACAGTATTATTTCTGTTTTAGCCAATTTAGGTAGTCATAGTATTATTTATTACTGTCTGAAACGAAAAACTAATATTACATTTAGAAGCAGACAGATGTAAAGTAACCACAGAAAATCTGAGACTGTAAGGCACAGTGACGTCACAAATGTCAACAACTCGACAACGGAAATCTCAATTCTCGACATGAATGACCTATTTTAGCCTTCCAGTCTTGTATGTGGAGCCCCAAACCAGTGTGAGGAACCATGATTGAGTCCTGCTCTAAGAAACGGATGATCATAGCTATCGCCTGTTTGATAGGGTAAGTCACATGATGATTGCGTGGAGCAGCTGCAATTCCTGCAATTTCCTTTGAGCTCTGATAGCCTAACTCGAGAAATTTAGAGCTAGGCCTAATTTCGGTAAAAATTGAAGAGACCCCGGACAGCCTTTTTGCTAGTTTTTTTGTTGTTGTTTTTGTTTGTCTTCGATATAGCCTAGCCTAGGCTAGCCTACAGACTGTGTTGTTTTAGGCCTAGGCCTAGCCTATATCAAGGACCACCGAAAATGAGTAGGCTAGCCTACCCATTATCCAACAATCTAAAATCACGGCCCCCGATAGTGGGGAGGGCTATGGAGATCAGGGAAAATGTGGGGTTAAAGGCTTGAGAAGCCGATAATAGAGGTTTTAAAATGAAACTTAGCCTAGCTCAGGTTTTCTTGTTTTTCAACTTTTAAGAAAACCTCAAAATGGAAAAATCCGAGCAAAGTTTTTAGCAAAACTTGGCTCGGATTTAAAGATTTTTCAGAGTCCAAAAACCCTTAGGGGGCCTAAAATTAATTTCAAAGGTTGGCTCGGGTTTTTTTTTTTTTTCAACTTAAGAAAATCCCAAAACGGAAAAATCCGAGCCAAGTTTTGCAAAACTTGGGGGATGGATGTAGGCTAGTGTTCGGGCGTACGGTCGTCATGTTTACATAGGGCGATCGCCGCGGTTAACTTCGCGTCTATTTTGACAGCAATTTTTTCGGTTATTTGCCCCCTGCTGGCAATATATATATATGATCATTGATGCTAGTCTGAGTTCAGTTCAGTTGATCTGCGGGAAGCTATAGGCCTTTTCAACGGCGCCTCCCTTTTGTTTTCTTTCTTTTGTTATCTTCTTTGTGTCATCCTTATTTCACTCTATTTAAAACCAGTTTCAACATTTTCTGTGTACTTCTTTCTTCCTTCCTTCTTCTGGCCTGGCGTCTTCTTGACTTCTTTCTTCTTAGTGGTTGTATTCTCCTTCTTGGTTTCTTCATTCTTGATGTGTGGGTTTTACTTAACTTTAGTCTAGTATCCTATTCCCTACACTTATCTAGCTACAGCTGCATTATTCCTATCTATTTGTCTCTTCCTCCAAAACCTGTATATGATGTTTTTAGTCTTATGGATATTACTATTTCTGAATAAGAGTTCATCTATTAACCTATCTTCTTCTTCTATAGGCCTATATGGTTGTTGGAGTAATAGTTCTGCGGATCTTGCTTCTTTATAAGATGGACACCACAAAATAAAATGATTAAGGTTTTCATAAATTTCATTTGAGTGCCCACACATATCACAATCAGTATTCCTATCTCTAAATCTCCTTCTATTGTTTAAATATAGATTATTTGTCCTTGCCTTGTAGAGGATCACTGATCATCTGATGCTGGCTTATTGTCATATATATCTTCGGGATGGATGTAGTTACGGGTGTACCACTACCGACATACAACATAAATCATCTATAAATACTTATAATAAAATAAATACTTATAAATATATAATACTAGGTTAGGTTGTTTGGTTAGGGTAATGTATTTTTGTATCCAAAGGCAGTCAAAATAGACGGGAACATGATGGTGAGCGTCTGTACTGTACTGTACAGTATTCCCTCGGGCATAGGCTGATAGCCTTTACACTCTACCGCTGAACACGGTGAGGCCCGTGAGGTCTTGCTCCAGTCTAGGGAGTGAGACATGCGAAGCTTCACGGCTCGAAGCAACTCCATCTCTGAAGCCGCCTCGCCTCTGCGCTTCACAGTCTCATCCCCCACACTCGGACCCTCACTCTCAGAACGCCACCTATTGAGCAATTAACTCACTAGGCATTGCCCCCCTGTAGCAAATTTTTGAATATGGGAATATTCATACAATGCTTTACACTACTCATAGTGGCGTCGGACCTTTGCCATCAAGTTCCCGTCTATTTTGACTGCCTTTAGATACAATAATATGTTGAGGGGGGGGGGCTTTGCCCCCCCTCACCTCCCCCATGACATATTGTCATCATCATATATATTGCCAGCAGGGGGCAAATTACCGAAAAAAAATCGCTGTCAAAATAGACGCGAACTTAACCACGGCGACCGACAAATTATGTAAACATGACGGCGGCGGGGGAGGCGTCGGACCTTTGCAATCATGTTCCCGTCTATTTTGAATGCCATTGGATACAATAATATGTTGAGGAAAGCTCACCCCCCCATGACATATTGTCATCATCATATATATTGCCAGCAGGGGGCAAATAACCGAAAAAAATCGACGTCAAAATAGACGCGAAGTTAACCGCGGCGATCGCCCTATGTAAACATGACGACCGTACGCCCGAACTCTACATCCATCCCAAATGAATTTCAAAAGTTAGCTTAAGTTTTGTAGTTTGTCAACTTAAGGAAACCCGGTAAGAATGGGGTTAACATTACCCTAACCTAACAACCTTACCTGACCTATGATCCTAGTATTATGGGTGGGGGCTGCTGCCCCTTGCTGGTTGAACCGGCAAGAATGTTAAGTGCGGGCGTACCGCCAGCCTTGTTTACACTACGCGTAGTGGCGTCGGACCTTTGCCGTCATGTTCCCGTCTATTTTGACTGCCTTTGGATACAATAATATGTTGAGAGGGGGGGGGGTTTGCCCTCACCCCCCCATGACATATTGTCAATCATATATATTGCCAGCAGGGGGAAAATTACCGAAAAAAATCTACGTCAAAATAAACGCGAACTTAATCACGGCGATCGACAAATGTAAACATGACGGCTGCGGCGGCGGCGGACATTTGCAATCATGTACCCGTCTATTTTGAATGCCATTGGATACAATAATATGTTGAGGGGAGGCTTTGCCCCCGCATTCCCCCCACCCCATGACATATTGTCATCATCATATATATTACCAGCAGGGGGCAAATAACCGAATTAATCGCCGTCAAAATAGACGCGAAGTTAACCGCGGCGATCGCCCTATGTAAACATAACGACCGTACGCCTGGAGTCTACATCCATCCCGTTGAACCAAGTGGTAACTAGGTTATATAAATCGAGTCAACTTTGAAAAGACATTAGCCTAACCTAACAACCTTACCTAACTTATCCTAGTAGTATGGTAGGGGGCTGCCGCCCCCACACGCCCGCTGGTTTGGTCACAGTGCTCACCTAACACCTAGTACATGTCCCTAGTACCTAGTATTGTACATGGGAATCGGATAGAAGACTAATCCTCGCTTAACACCAACTTTTAAAATTCATTCTAGGGGAAAAATTGTTACCGTAAATCCGAGCCAAGTTTTGGAAAAACTTGTCTCAGGTTTTTCCATTCTGGGGTTTTCTTAAGTTGAGAAACAAGAAAATCCGAGCCAACTTTTGGGTGAACATTTGTCATTAACCTAACCAAAAAAGCTGGGGGTTGTCCGGGTCTGAGTCGTCGGAGTGTGAAACATCCAGGGCAGGGTCGGAGGGTTGAGGTTGTGGTGGCGGTTTGTCTGATTGGGGATCGAGGGTACAACTTTGCTGCCTCGATAAGGAAGTGATGGAAGGAGTGGCTTTTGTGTAAGCAAAATGTATGATTACACACCCATTCTCTCCTCTTTTGTCCTGCAGTACACCATGGTCCACTAACAGCTGTAATGAAGGCTAATTTTCTTCGAAAGTTTTCTTAATAATGGAATGTGGAACCAGAGCACAACCTCTACACATGGGACACATCTACAAAATGGAGACAAAAAAGCCGGCGCATTCAGGTCCGTCGATCGGGGGCGGACGTGACGTATTGATGGACTGTGATTGGTTACTATGATGATGTAAGGCTATGATTGGTTCCGTGAGTGGCGAGATGTGACGTAAGCCATTGTAATTGGTTCACACACTCATAAAAAGATCACCAGATGTAGTGGCGTTCGACTGACAGGTTGGTGTTAAGATGGGGGTGCCTCCTGGGCCGCCATTTGTATTATCGGTGTGCCGGCATCTAGAGGGACGGTTTTGCATATAGAGGGAATTTTTTTACAGTTTTGGAATGAGTTGTGTTACCGGGCGTACGTCGTGTAAACACGTAAGTTGATGTCAAACAGCGGGGGTGTGGGGGCGGCAGTCCCCACCCATAATACTAAGATAGGTTAGGTAAGGTTGTTAGGTTAGGCTAATGTCCTTTCAAAGGGGTAGGCTATAGTAAACACTAGGATATACCCGGTCAGAGGTAGGTGATACGCCCGATAACACAACTCTTGCCACAGTTTTTTGTATTTTACTTAAGCCTATATAGGCTTAAGTAAAATAATTACCGTCGCATTACCGTCTGATAAAATAATTACCGTCGCAAATTCATTATATAATGAATTTGCGACGGTAATTACATATACACCAACCAAGTATCATCATCATCATCATCAAATCTGACGCCTCGCTTCCAGAGGAAGCACCCTAAAAGGGATGGCCATGGCAGAAACTGCCTCCAGGCTCCCAGACATGCCCCGACTGACCAACTCCACAGTGCCATTTCCACTAAGTGGATTATAACCATGAACACTGAAGGAGCAGACCCAGAGCAGTCCCTCACCCGGATGGCAGTTCCACCACTGTTTTGCTATTTTATTTACCCCAGTGGGGCCCTGGCTGGAAGCATACCAAGCACAGGAATTTTCTGGAAATAGGAACCAGTGGTCCACTGCTCCAGAGGCTGATTGCACCACCAAGTATCGTTCGTGAAAATTCTAGAAAACTGATAATTATCGATGGGGCTCGTATACGGGTTGCCTTCAATTTTATCCCTAATTTTTAAGTTATTCTGTATCCCACGGCAAATGGCTATGGCCAAATAAACTTATTTTTTGTTTTTTGTCCTATTGTTGGATAGCCTAATGGGTAAATATGTATTTCCTACTATTATCACACATCAAAACACCCTTAAAAACCTCTAAAATTGATAAACAAAAACTGTTTAGCAATTTAATTTCATAAACTTTACATTGACCGACTAGGCTTGGGCTAGCCTATGCTTCTCATTAAGCTTAAGGCTAGGCTTAGGCCTATGTTAATAGTTAGCCTAGGGGCCCTAGGCTGTTAAATTAAAATTAATACAAATAGGCAGCAGATTGCGGTATTCTGCAGAGCAACTACTCAATTACGGATTACTGTCTAATGGATTTTTATTTTTTTATTTTTTTTCCTCTTACCTTACTCAAGGGACCTTACAGGGCAAGGATGTAGTATTCGGGCATATCGCCTGCCTTGTTAACACTACACGGACGCTCGCGATCATGTTCTCGTCTATTTTGACTGCCTTAGGATACAATAATAGGTTGAGGCCCCCCCCCCCCCCCATGACTTATTGTCATCATCATATATTTTGCCAGCAGGGCGCAAGTAACAGAAAAAATAGACAGGAACTTAACGCGAGCTATCAATCTATGTAAACATGATGACCGTACGCCCGGATACTACATCCTTCCCCTTACAAATGCGCGGATAAGTGTTATTTTTCTAATTTTGTTAATATTGTTTTCATTCCCCTATAAAATTTTAAGTCCTCAGCTGGGTGGGCCGAGCCACAGCGGCCGTCAATCAACAAAACTTTTGTTTAAATTTTTTAGCTCTTCCTGAAACACGAACGCTCTCTCTCATTCTATGATGTTTATTAGCCAATCAGAATTGAGCTATAACCTTACCCAAACGTTACGTCACTACATTTGGTGCACTCTGATTTTGTGGTCTGCTAAAATTATTATTTAAATTAACTTACCTCACCGTATTATACGATACCTCACTAAGTTTTTATGCAGAAATTCCTAGACTAGGATGCAACCTAAAGACTGCCAATGATCAAAAGCTTGCTGTGTCATCTGCTTAGGATCCATTTCCTACATATAAGATTGTCTATTCTGTTATAAGACCATCTATATATATATATACCGTATATACTGCATATACTGTATACTGTATATATACATTTATGTTTTTTTTTCAGTTTATCAGTGCTGGTATTGATCATAGAGAATGAACTTGCCCCAAGTGACACCCGCCCCCACACCCACACCACCAACAACCCCAATGAGACACTGAAGGAGATGTGCTGGGTCAAGGAGGAGGTGCAGGAGTTAGAAGAGTGTCAGCCCTGTACTGGTAAGATGGGGTTTTCCAATGGTTTTTTGGTAAATTTCTATAATTGCACCTATATGACCTAAAAAATATATTATTATTGTATTTAACAGGATGGTACGACGAGGTAAGTGATGTGGTATAGGTGGCAATATGCGGAAATGGATTATAAGGGCATTCCGCCCCCTCTGACAAAAGTCTATCAATCTAGATGTGACACAGATTTTACATTGTTTCAGAGACATTAGCCTAACCTAACAACCTTACCTAACCTAACCTAGTATTATGGGAGGGGGCTGCCGCCCCCACACCCCCGCTGGTTGGGTAAAACAGTAGAAATCCAGTTGGGGTGGAGTGAGTAACCGTAGATTTTCGTAAGGGGGTCAGAGGGGGCGGAATGCCCTTGTAATCCATTTCCGCATATTGCCACATCACTTACCTCATCATACCTTCCTGTTAAATACAATAATAATTTGTTTAGCTCGTATAGGTGCAATTATAGAATAATACCGGTTTTTTATATGATGCTTTCAGTTAGAAATTGCTTTCCTTCCTAGTTTCCTTAGTTTAGTCTCTCCTGTCCTAAATAAAAAAGGTTAATATACAGGAGACGCAACAATGTGTTTTTCAGGTATTTTTTGGGGTATTTTGATTTTGTTTTTGGTGTTTTAGTCGTATCTAGTGATGAAATTGAATGGGAATTAAGCATTTACCCATTATCCATCAATCTAAAGACACGCCCCCCGATAGTGGGGAGGGCTATGAAGATCAGGGAAATTGAGGGGTAAAAAGCGTATAGAACACTATAGAACACGATAATACACATTTGTAACCCAAATTTGGCTCGGGTTTGTTCAATTTCCAGACCCATAAAACCCAATTTTTTGAAAACCCGAGCCAAGTTTTGACGAAACTTGGCTCGGATTTAACAAATGTAAAAATGAAAAAAACACAGTAACCTTGGTAAAATATTGGCTCGGGTTTTGTCAATTTCCAGACCCATAAAACCCGACTTTTTGAAAACCCGAGCCAAGTTTTGACGAAACTTGGCTCGGATTTAACAAATGTAAAAATGAAAAAAACTCAGTAACCTTGGTAAATTATTGGCTCGGGTTTTGTCAATTTCCAGACCCATAAAACCCGACTTTTTGAAAACCCGAGCCAAGTTTTGACGAAACTTGGCTCGGATTTAACTAATTTAAAAATGAAAATAACACAGTAACCTTATTAACATGTTGGCTCGGGTTTTGTAAATTTCCATACCCATATAACCCGACATTTAGAAAACACGAGCCAAGTTTTGACGAAACTTGGCTCGGATTTTACTAATGTTCATGTTAAAATTACACAGTAACCCTAATAAAATCTTTGTTTGGGTTTTCATAAGGTTAACATTAGCCTAACCTAACGAAGTAAGAATGGGGTTAACATTAGCCTAACCTAACAACCTTACCTGACCTAACCTAGTAAGAATGGGGTTAATATTAGCCTAACCTAACAACCTTACCTAACCTAACCTAGTAAGAATGGGGTTAACATTAGCCTAACCTAACAACCTTACCTAACCTAACCTAGTAAGAATGGGGTTAACATTAGCCTAACCTAACAACCTTACCTAACCTAACCTAGTAAGAATGGGGTTAACATTAGCCTAACCTAACAACCTTACCTAACCTAACCTAGTAAGAATGGGGTTAATATTAGCCTAACCTAACAACGTTACCTAACCTAACCTAGTATTATTAGTGGGGGCTGCCGCCCCCACACCCCCGCTGGTTGGGTACTGGCTGAAAAACTTATTGTTTTACAGTAGGCCTATGTATTTTATTTTATTTTTGTTCTCCCTTATAGGCTAATACATTTCAGCTCTTAATGACATATATAGCAATGATGTATAGCCTATGCTCTACCGGACCTATTAGGCCTAAAAAGATCGATGGGCTAACTGTCGGTCCAAAACATCAGTATAACCAACTAGCCCTTGCATGCCAGTTTAATCCTATGCGAAAAAATCTGTTACTTTATGTTACTTTGCGATGACCCATTAAGATTCCCGAGCTAGCTGTGGTCCGGCTCCTTTATGTTGTCCCAACCAACCAACTAACCTTAATGAACAGAGGAGGTACTGGGCTGCCTGGCTGGCCGCTGGAGGCTCGATCACCACTTATCTAAGCATCTTGATCAACAGCTGGTGGATTTTTGTTTCGAATTTTTCCATGTAAAACAAGTGTATGTGCATTTCAAAACCAGCTGTCCTTGTCAGCTGTATTTGGAACACTGGTTATTGCACTTTGGACAGTTTACACTTATTGGAAGGCGAAAAGGTCTTAAGCAGCCTCAGTGTTTTTAAAGACGGTGGAAAAAGCTTTGATCGGCTCACACCCTCTACACAAGCTGGCCAGAGTCAAACTGACAGCTTATATCCTGGGCCACCTGTTTTCCAAATCATGGCATCACCTGATTGGTCGATAGACATCACGTGTCAGTGAACTCGAGTACTCTTGGCATGAATTAGGTAGGGTGATTACTTTGGCTACGACGCCACCAGTATAGTTCATTGCATTCGCCACCAGATGTCTCAGTTGTTGACTGACAGTCACGCAAAAGAAGTCTCCCAGATGAAGACGAAAAAGAAGAAGTGTAAACAAACCCTTAAAACGTAAATATCCATATAATATGTATTATGTTAGTTTCCCGGGAATGACACCTACATCAACAATTTGGAGAAAAATCGCTTAATCACATGCTATTGAGCTTAATTTTTTACCAATATTGTAGCGCCTCCTGTATATTGACCATAAAAAAAACTATTGGCCGTAGGTAACATGTTGGACAGGCAACTATCCACTATTATGATAAGCTTGGCAGCTAATTTCACCCTTCCTCCAATTTGCTCCCACATGGTTAGTTTATTTCCATCACTTTGCTTTTGCACATCATTAAAGTTCTTTACATTATTATTCAGCTATAAGGGTCACTCCAAACACAGTCATTTTCATTTATATTTATACTTAAAAGGTGAGGGTTTACTGATATGGACAACATTTTAGTTCTATACATTATTATTCAGCTATAAGGGCAACTCCATGCACAATCATTTTCATTTATAATTATATTTTGGATGGATGTAGATTCTGGGCGTACGGTACGGTCGTCATGTTTACATAGGGCGATCGCTGCGGTTAACTTCGCGTCTATTTTGACAGCGATTAATTATTTTATTTGCCTCCTGCTGGTAATATATATGATGATGACAATATGTCATGGAGGGGTGAGGGGGGCAAAGCCCCCCCTCAACATATTATTGTATTGAATGGCATTCAAAATAGACGGGAACATGATTGCAAGCGTCTGAGGCCGCCGCCGCCGTTATGTTTACATTTGTCGATCGCCGTGGTTAGGTTCGCGTCTATTTTGACGGCGATTTTTTGTTTTGGTTATTTGCCCCTGCTGGCAATATATATGATGATGACAATATGTCATGGGGGGGTGAGGAGGGGGGTAAAGCCCCCCCTCAACATATTATTGTATCAAAAGGCAGTCATAATAGACAGGAACATGATGGCAAGGTACGACGCCGCTCCGCATAGTGTAAAAAAACAAGGCTGGCGGTACGCCCGAACTCTACATTCTACCTTTATATTTACAAGGTGATGGTTTACTGGTGATGTCCCTTACTCACACACGACAGACAGCAACACATCTCAATGTGTTGGAAATGTGATCTGACCCTGGGGGTTTGGTTGGCCATCTCTAAGCTTGCTTATATAGAATACTACTAGTGGGTTGAAGCTATTTAACAATAACCAGTTACCAGTACAATACTGTTATTCTCTTACTTTAGATCTGTTAAACCTAAAACTCGGTACTTAGTCTATACAGTACTGTTTATGGTATTCGGTACTCGTGTAACGTTCACAAGTCAAATGTTAAGAATAATATATGATGCTGTGTGTGCTTCATGCTAAAAAAGAAATCTCATACAGTACTGTAATTATGCAGTAATGGTTTCCATTAAGTTTTAAATAGTTATTGTACTTCATTTTCTCAAAAGTCTATGTATTCAAATTGTGTTTTTCTATTTACTCTTATTATTAAATATAGGAGCTGAAGACGGTCAGTAATTTTAAAATTTAGGATCTGTTTAACTCCATTATGCTTCGCAAAATTTATGTTTTGTCATATTTAACCAATTTTTTCTATCTAAAGGAAAAGGATAATGATAAGGATAGATAGGGATTAGTACAGTAGCTTATGAAGAAGCATGGTATCCATACTTCAGATAAACACCATAAAATCCCCTCTACCTCTTTTTATTTTTCTGTGGCAATGAGTTGAATATGGAAATGCAATACTGTACAGTAATGCTATTTATTCAGGAGCAGAAATAGCTATTTATTTACACGTATGCATAAGCTAAAGCTTTGTGCTTTGACAGTACAGTACCAGTATCATACTCCTATTCCAGTATCTCTCTCATGGATTTTCATCTTATCAGCGCGTTTGACTTCTGATCGAAGGGTCAGAAGTTGGTTCCCACACCGTGCCATTGGTAAACATCAAGACTTTGAACACTCAGGTCTAGTAATGCATGGCAAATGTCCAGCAAAGTCCCTGATACAAGGGAATGCCCTAGCTCTGTCAAACAAGGGAGTTTACAGCATTAAAAACTGCATCAAACTAGCTGATCCTATGTTTTGTGGGGTTATTCGTGCTTTTAAAATTATTATTAAGGGTTTTGATTGTTTTTGCAATCTTCAAGCCGTTAGTTTCCCCTTAGATCCGATTAAAAAAAATAGAAATAAAATCAAAATGCTTCCCCAGATATCCTCTTCAGCTAATTTGTACATTTACAAGTGGGCAAAACAGGGAATTGGGGTGGGGGTTGGGGGGTTTGACTACACCTACATTAGATACAGTTGACCTCTTCAGTACAATTATGTCTCATTTTTATCTGGCTAACCTTAGACAATTTTATTTAGCTTTAGGAGAATATGAGGGAGTCAAGGGTTAAATTGTGTAGTACCTTCGTAAGCAATAATAATTGACTAACAGTAGTCAGAAGAAAATTAAAATCATATTGAAGGTGATGACTTTGATTGATACTGTACAGTGTTTGATGTATAAGGGGGAACTAAAGTTTTTGATAATATTCAAGGACACTACATCAGCGCTATTAGAAACAATTTATCAGGGAAAATAGGGACCACTAGACTCGCCATATTTTTCTCATTATAGTCCGCATGTAGAAATTTTGTTATCGATAACTTGAAAAAACTTGATTTCACCGAAAAATAACCAAAAATATTCAAAGTCCCGACCGTAAACAAAGCTATCCGTCGACTTGACCTACTTTTCCTTCTTGTTTTGTACGATGCGGCAAAATCGTGATTCACCCAATAAATGGCGCGAGAGTGGCTCACCCTCTCAAAGAACCAGCAACCTGTTTTTGCCCCCTTACAGATTAACATATATGAGGATGACAATAAGTCAACGGGGGGTGAGGGGGCGCTCATCATGTATCCAATTTACCCCACAATTTTCCTCACTTACTGTAAAAGCGCGATTCACCCAATAAATGGCGCGATTTGACACCGTATCTTCAGATTGATGGATAATGGGTAAGTTAATGCAAATCCTCCACTCAAACCATTAACAACAACAATAAAGTACTATATTCCTTGAAGAAAAAAAAACAAAAAAAAACAAGGTAAATAAGGCCGATATATTCTTGTTGAACGGTACCAAGTTTTTGGAGAAGTGCGCAATTTTAGTGTGTAGTTTTAATAGATTATGTTTCTATGCAATGCAGTATATAAGTTTATTATTGTATCTTATTTTATCTGTGTTTTTACATTTTTCATATTTTTCAGCTGAGGAAACCAAGAGTGGAAACCCTCCTGTATGTACGTCGGCAAGATATCGCCAGAAGATCAAATGTAGCAAAACAGGAGAGGTGGTCAGAAAGTAAGTCTGTGGCTTCTGTATTTATTTATTTTAGTAATTTAAAGGTTTTATTGGTATTGTCTATCATTTTATTGGAATTATCCATTTATTTCATTATTGTGTTTATAATTTAGATTATATTCTAGTTGTAGTTATGATTAAAAGTTCTTTTGCATCATATCTTTGATTATATTTGTCTTTCTAATTGTAATACAAAATTAAATTTTTAACACTTCTATATTAACAATTGTTCACAATGTTTAAGGAGGTTATTATTGGCAGTCTAGGCTCTCTAGCTATAATCTGTGATTAATCAAAATTGGAGTTTTATAGGTGTTATAAGACTTTTGACCCTGATTGTACAGTACATCTCTTTTGCGTAGGTTAGGGCGGCATCACTCACTAAATTAGGGTAAGATTCCTCAGCACAGAACAAAATTCATTCGCAGACGCGTGGCGGTAACAGTGTGTAGGGAGAGAGGGTACACAATGGTCGCATGAGGTGAACGGAAGTGGTCTGCCGAGTGTACCCGAGCGTGACGTCAACAGGGTCTAGTGCAGCCGAGCGTCACGTCTCGCTCTTTTTTCATCTTTCATGGACCTCTACCGCGTTAGGCGGAGATATGGCCCGTGTTAAAGAGAAATTGGTCCACACTGTGGGCTCGCGTAACTATAAATCCGCGTTACTCATGGATTGACTATATACAGTATATACATATTTTACATACATACATACAAATTTAAGACGGAGTGCTCCACACATACGTGCAGTTTCAGTCTGTTGTCCTAATGGCGGCATTCCAGGCAACCCTATTAAGAGTCGCCAAACTAAGGGTTCAGTTCTCTGCAATTCATGCGGGAACTGGACCCATTTCACCTGCACAACACTTGCCTCCAAGAAACACTACATGAACACCTGGATCTGTTCCTCATGCCCCTCCCTCTCCAAGTCAAATACAGTATCTCCCCTAGAACCCGTCCTCCTCTCCTCCCCAACCCACCTAACCCTCCCATAGGCCTACCATCCACTACCTCCTCTAAAACCCATCCACCTCTCCTCCCCAACCCACCTAATCTTCCCATACCATCCACATCCTCAACTCCACAAACCACACCCCAACCTAATCCATTCTTCCCTCAACTCCTGCACCTCCACCACCACCTCACCCACTTCAATCACCTCAATCCTCCCCACCCCCACCCCATCCCATCCTCGTGCAGCAGCACCCAACATACACCATGCACACAACATTAACATTCTTCAACTAAACATAGATGGCATCAACACAAAGAAACGCAAACTCTCACACTTCATCAAACACAACATACACATTGCTATCTTACAAGAAACAAAACTCTGCACAACTAAAAAAACAACTACATTCTAAGACTTCACCACCATTAGACAAGACCGGGCCGTCGACGGTGGCGGTGGCCTCATCACCCTGGTACACAAAGAAATAACATATATAGTCTCCAGTGCACATACCAAATCCCTCCTCCCCCCAAATGATAACACAACAGAAATACAATCCATTAAAATACGCACTGGCAACAAGTCCAACATAACCATCATAAACACATACATCCCTCCCCAAACATCCCCTACAGTACCCAACTAATACAGACCACAACTACAACAAATCACAAACACCCCACACATCATCCTGGGTGGTGACTTCAACGCCAAGACGTCGTCCTGGTTTGTCGACAACCCGGACACAGACAGAGGGCTGATCCTACAACACCAAACAGATAACCTTTTCATCCTCAATGACATCCATCAACATACCCATACTCCCCACCAAGCTCTCTACGACCCATCATCTCCAGATATCACCTTTTGCTCCCCAGAACTCGCCCCCACAACATCCTGCAAGGTGGTTAAAACCTTAGGCTCCGACCACCTCCCGATCATTATCACCACCAAAACCATACTCACCCCAGCTAGCCACAGACACACTTACACCAATTATAAAAGAGCCAACTGGGAAGCATTCACAAATGAGACCGAACAACACTTTGAAACCCTAAACAGCGCACCCATCACTAACATCAACAATGCTGTCCACACATTCAACACAACTATCTAAAATGCTGACAAGAAACACATTCCAAGAGGTTACAGAAAAAGACACAACCCCAACTTCTCACCAGAAATTCAAAACCTCATCAGACAATGCGACACACTGAAACACTCCCCAGCACCCCATACACAAGACATCACACAACAAATCCAATCACTCAACACCCAGATTACCAACAAAATACAAGAACAACAAACACTAAATTGGAATAACTTCCTACAAACACTTGATCACAAATCAAACCCCAAAAACTTTACAAAACTCTAAACAGCATCACACTTTCCAACAGCAACACAACACAATCACATGCTGCAATCACAACAACAGACTCTACTCCTTCATGTAAACAACAAGCAAACATTCTCATTAGTCACTTCTCTCATGTCAACCACCTAAAACCCCATAAAGACGACCGACGTGTCATCCGACGAAAGAGACAATTCCCCACAGACCCTGACTATGCACCCTTCACCAACTACCAGACAAAGCACATCATCAACAATTTCAAGCACTCACCCGCCTGTGGCCTAGACAACATAAGCAACATACACCTCAGATACCTGGGACCACAAGGCATACAAGCACTCACTAACATATCAAACTACAGTTATTCACACAACACAATTACCAGACATCTGGAAGCATGGTATCATCATCACATTCCTCAAACCCAACAAAGACGCCACGCTACCCTCCTCACACCACCCTATCACACTCCTCTGCATCCCCTCCAAAGTCATAGAACACCTTGTACTACAACTGATTACACACGCCTTACCCCTAGCTCCAACACAACATGGCTTCAGGTCACTGGCACAAACTCCACAAACACTCTTCTTACAGACCTTACACAAAGAACTTTTGACGGCATCAACTCAGCCAGACCACCACACAGATCACTACTTGCCACGCTCGACATTAGTAAAGCCTTCGATGCCATCCCCGCCACAACCTAACAAATAAAATCTACGACACAAACATGCACAACAACACAAAAAGGTGGCTGGCCAACTTCTTAGCAGGCAGATGTGCACACGTATCTTTTGCCGGTCAGTCATCTAGCATCAGAAATTTCCCAAACGGAGTCCCGCAAGGATCCGTCCTGTCGCCCGCACTCTTCAATTTATACATGCATGATATAAATACACCCAATACACCCCAAATAAACATCGCCTCCTACGCAGACGACATAACACTCACATGCACACACCAAAACCCAGACACAGCAACAAGTCTCCTTCAACCCTATCTCAACACATTATATGACTGGTGCACTACAAACAGACTCAATTTAGCCTCAGCCAAATCCACAGCAACCCTCCTCACAAGCTGGACAGGAGATCACGCATACTCCCCGCAACTCACCATAAACAACACACCCCTAACACACACACACACTCACCCAAAATCCTAGGAGTAACATATGATACTCAAATGACATTCAAACAGCACACCACAAACATGAAAAAGAAACTGACACCCAGACTTAACGCCCTCAGGTCACATGCCCACACACAATTTGGACACAACAAAGAAACCACCACCACAGTTTACAAACAATACATAAGATCAGTGATGGAATACGCAAGCCCGGCCTGGGCTTCTAACCTAGCTGAAACACATCATAAGACCTTACAGACTATTCAAAATAAAGCCCTAAAAGTCATCTCGGGCTGTACAGCTACTACACCTACAGATCACCTACATCAAGAAACCAAAGTCCTCAAAGTAAAAAACCATCTGGACATGAGAGGCACTCAATTCCTGGCAGCAACCTCCGCGAACCAACACCACCCGCTACACTACATGGCAACACACCCACAGACACCAAGAAATATCAAAACAACACCCAGCACACACTATCATATACAAATACTATCTTCTCTCCCTCCCTGCCCACCCCAAACCAGCTTCCAGAAGCACATCCATACTCATATCTCTCGCCGTTCCATCCACTCACTCATAGACAACACGCAGCTGCAGGCACGACCTCACGAAATGCATCCTTCTGAATCCTCCCTTCCTCGTGAGGACAGAGTCCACCTGGCCAGGCTGAGATGCGGACACCATCCAGCTCTTCTGAGCTATCAGAAGAGACTGGATGACTCCGTCGTCGACACCTGCCCAGGTTGTAACACAGCACCCCATACCATTAAACACATCATAGAAAACTGCATTTCACACAACCACTTACGCCAACAACACAATCTACACTCCTTGAGAGCCCTGTGGTTAAGCCCGACCGTGGCCATGGCCTTCCTTAGGGACTCGGGGCTGTTCGGCCAGGCAGCTTGGGGAACGGCAACAACAACAACAACAACAACAACAACCCTGTTAAGGGCTGCTTCGCTTGTCAAGTTTTTGGGTTTAGAGATCGACACGTATAGTCCGATCCCAGGTTTTCCTCGGTCCACCCCTTAGTGCGGGAGAGGGTGCAACAGGGGAAGCGGGTTGTAGGAATTCTGAAAGCAGTAATAAGAAATAGGGTGGTCAGTATGGAAGTGAAGAAGTCCTTGCATGACAGTGTGGTAATCCCGACACTGACTTACGGAAGCGAAGCATGGACGTTGGTGGAGAGACTCAGACCAAGAGTGAGAGGGGTGGAAATGAATTACTTGAGAAGTGCGTGCAGAGTTACATGGAGGGATAGACAGACGAATGAGGAAGTAAGAAGGAGGTGTGGTGTGGAGGTAGATGTGCTGGAAGTGCGAAAAGGAACACCTTGAGATGGTTCGGCCATATGGAACGTATACGGGAAGCGAGAGAATGACTAAGAGGGTGTACGAGAGCGAGGTGGAAGGACAGAGAGGGAGAGGTAAACCGAAAGAGAGGTGGAAGGATGGATTGAAGAAATATATGGATGAAGGCGGTGCTGGTTGGGAGTAGGGGCGTTGACTGACTGGGGACAAAGGTGCATGGGGGCGTTTCGTTCGTGTCCATCCCTTCGGGGATCACGGCGTCAGGCAATAGATAGATAAATTATATATATATTATATATATATACAGAGTCATGTCTCGATATACACGCGTTTCGCATACACAAATTTGTTTGGACACGGTAACCCCCAAAATTTCAAAGTGAGTCACAACACGGAAAAAATTTGTATATCTGCGGACATTTGCTGGCGACGGGGGTCCTGCTGCAACTCCGGGTCGGCGCCGGACCATTCCGGACCGCTCGGATCGTAGCAGACGACACAAAACAGAGAGTGTGGTTTGTTTACGTTGCAGGATATTGCGTGCCTGACACACAAATAGGTCAGTAGCAGGTCCAAAACCATTCTTATTGATGCTGTTATTACCTGCCTGACACGCAAATAAGTTTTTGTTGGTGGTATGATGTCGGCTTAAGGTAGGCTAAAGGCTCAAATAGGGGACTTTGAGAAAGTGGCTGGAACAAACTGAATTAATTCCCATAAGGCCTGTTATTTGATATACAGTACACGGTTTTGATACACACGGCACGTACAGTGGTACACGGTACGAAATAACCGTGCATATCGAGACCTGACTGTATACTGTACATTATACGGTAGTGTATGATACTGTACAGTACAGTATACCGGTATATAACAAGTGATCAGAGAGAGAATGGAGGGCAGGATCAATGGGCGTAAGGGGAACTAGACTGGAGTATGGGGGAAGAGAATGGAAGATGGTAAAACTGTAAGTATCATCCAGTTATCGCAAGTGAAAACGAAGCAAAAAAATTTATGTTTTTTGCTCACGAGTGAAGGAATGCAAGTCGGCTTTCAGCGACGAAACCAGCAAAGTTTTCATCAATTTTGCTGGGTTGTGTTAGAAGGAAGGGAGGGGGTAGTGACTGTTATAGGGAAAGTTCGACCCAATCTTTTCATTGGAGCTCCTTCCAATTCACTCAGGGCTACGAATATGGCACTAGGGTTGTAAATTCAGTAGTGGAAAAATAGCCACCTGGGCGTATTCTTGCCTGTACAAGCTGCTTTTGTGAAAGGGTTAAAAGGAAGATGTTAAGGTCAATGTGGGGAAAGTCAAATACCGGTAAATCTATAAACTAGAATCAAGAAAGCACATATTATGGGAATTGACTGTAAAGTAGCTGTTTGGATTAATATAAGCATTTTGAGTTGTTGTTGTTTTTTGTTGTTGTTCCCTAAGCTGCCCCGAGTCCCTAAGGAAGGCCATGGCATTTTGAGTTGGTATGATTAGGTGCAAAGACTGAATAAAATTCCAGAAGAGGTATATGAAGGTCAACTGGTAGTTGAATAGCATCAATAGTATGGAAGAGAGTGGGAAAACTAATAAATATATACTTCCACATTCTGTACTATGGTTGGAACATTGAGGCACAGGTAAAATTCGCATATCAGGAAGGAGTAGCTTGGAGGTATTTCCGCATTGGTTATTCTTTAGTGGGGGTTTCTCAGAAGGAAATAAAGCACTGGAGATGATAATAATAATGATAATTTTTGCAGGTGTGACCGTGTGATGTGGTTGGAGGAGCGCCACTTCTGGACCTTTGAGGCGGTGTTGACGCTGGTAGGTTTGGCAGCAGGCTTGGCTACCTTGGCCAGACAGAAAGTTCTTGATCACCGGGTGGTCCAGAGGATACAACGGCAAGTGGCAGCCGGTGTATGATTGACGGCCGCTACCAAAATACTTTGAGTGTGATTTTGTATTGTATGTCAAATTATTAAACCAAGTAAATGAGGAATTAGAAGTCAAAAGTTTCAAGTATTTGGGAGCTGGATCTTTTGGATTCCAGGGATTTGGAAACCTATGGCTTTTGGACTAGATATCCAGTCAATAGAGGGCAAAATATAAGAGCGAACAATCATTATTGTGCTTTTTGTTATTATTATTGTTATATTACTTGTCTAAACATCTCTATGGCCCTTTTGATAACACATCCAACCAGCTTCCAGTCTACTCTAGGGTATGTCATTTTGGCTGGAGTTCAAGTCTCTGGTTACCTCTCAAGATTGTTAAGTGGATATTCACATGTTAAGGTAGTTTGCTTTTAAGATCTCAAGGAAAAAGATGTACTGTATATGATATGGTTGATTGAGAAGCAATATGGCAAATTCTAGAAGTGTATGTGGTATTTTTTAAGATAATAGGAGCAGTGAAACAAATCCTTAGTGAGAGTAAGACTTGAGTCTAGGACTGAAAGAGATTGCTTGATTGGAGATGAAGGGTTTGGTTGAGAGAGGAGTGAGATGTATTTGTGATGGTACGGTATGTATTCAGGACAGTATCGGTGAAAGACTGTTCCATGTTTTGCTCGACTATGGTGGTGAGAGAAGTAGATATTTGAGTCATGGAGAGGTGTGAAAATGTGAAGTGTGTATGGAGAGGGATAAAAAGTGACACAGTTGATATTTGGGAATGAGACATTACTGGATGCTGATCCATAAATAAATAAAAAAAAAGAGGGAGGTAAAAAAAGAGATTAGTGACATATGGATAGGCAAAAGAAGATAAGTTAAAGTGTTATTTTAGATAAAAGTAAATTGATTAAGATATTATGTGTGCGATTAGTTTGCTTGGGAAACAGATTAACTTGCTATTGTAGTACTGTAATGTACACCCTATGTGGTGGATTGTGTTCTTTTATTTATAAATTATTATTTTGCTTAAGCGTTCTTTCCACATAGCGATTTTGATTAGTTGTTTTGTCTTTTTACTGTGTTCGTCCAAGTTTTGGTTTGTTTATTTTGCAAGTTTTACATTATGAAGTGTAGTTGAGAAGATGGGAGATAACAATAAAGTTACGAGAATCGGTAGGAGCATTAGAAGAAATAATTTCTGGTATCTTACATCATCATCATCTGACGCCCCGCTTCCAGAGGAAGTGCCTCAAAAGGGATGGCCATGAGAGAAACTGCCTCCATGCTCCCAGACATACCTCCACTGACCCACTCCACAGTGCCATTTCCACTGAGTTGATTATGATCTTTAACACTGAAGGAGCAGTCCCAGAGCAATCCTTCACCCGGATGACAGTTCCACCATTTTTTTGCTATTTTATTTACCCCAGTGGGGTCATGGCTGGAAGCATATCAAGCACAGGAATTTTCTGAAGATAGGAACCAGTGGTCCGCTGCTCCAGAAGATGATTGCACCACCAAAGTACGGTATCTTACATATATTCAAAAGCCAAAGTTCCTTGCCACCTTTGCTTTAATCCCCGTATTCTTGGATAAATCCCATCATTGTCGGTGGTTATTAACCCTTTCGCACACAGGACGTGAATTGCTCCCTTTCTGGGATACTTAAAAACCTTTGTGACCATCAGGGGGCGTTTAGATTAGTTTAGTTATTTCAACCTAAGCAGTTGTCTTTGAGTGAGCTGTGGGCAGAAAACTAATTTTGGAGAGGTAATTAAGATATTGAGATCATTCTATTTCTGAATGCTAAACGGCAACCCCTGCGTCCACACGTGCGTGAAAGGGTTTTATAGAGTTCCCATATTCCTATCGTCATTATGGTAGGCTAGTTGTTGTTGTTGTTGTTGTTGTTGTTCCCTAAGCTGCCTGGCCGAACAGCCCCGAGTCCCTAAGGAAGGCCATGGCCACGGTCGGGCTTTCCCACAGAGCTCTCAAGGAGTGTAGATTGTGTTATTGGCATAAGTGGTTGTGTGAAATGCAGTCTTCTATGATGTGTTTAATAGTATGGGGTGCTGTGTTACAACCTGGGCAGGAGTCGACGACGGAGTCATCCAGTCTCTTCTGATAGCTCAGAAGGGCTGGATGGTGTCCGCATCTCAGCCTGGCCAGGTGGACTCTGTCCTCGCGAGGAAGGGAGGATTCAGAAGGATGGATTTCGGGAGGTCGTGCCTGCAACTGCGTGTTGTTTATGAGTGAGTGGATGGCACGGCGAGAGATATGAGTATGGATGTGCTTCTGGAAGCTGGTTTGGGGTGGGCAGGGAGGGAGAGAAGATAGCATTTTTGTGTGATAGCGTGTGCTGGGTGTTGTTTTAACATTTCTTGGTGTCTGTGGATGTGTTGCCATGTAGTGTAGTGGGTGGTGTTGGTTCGTGGAGGCTGCTGCCAGGAATTGAGTGCCTCTCATGTCCAGATGGTCTTTGACTTTGAGGACTTTGGTTTCTTGATGTAGGTGATCTGTAGGTGAAGTAGCTGTGCAGCCTGTGATGATTTTTAGGGCTAGTTGTTAGGAGAAGTACTGGACCATTATAACAGAACTATACAGGTCTCCCTCACTATCCGATGCCCCGAGTTACGATATTATTACAGGTTTTTAGGTGTTTGTGTTTGGGCTGGTCCCAGAATGCATATCCATTTACCCCATTAATTATAGGGTTCGCTATACGATTTTTCTATTTAAGATCCGGTTGTCAGGAATGTAACTCAATTGTATATTGAGGGAGACCTGTACTCTCATTGCAATTTCAACAACTAGCGTTATCATATTGACTGGTTAGGAATACGTCAAAACTACATAGTTAGTTAGTTAGTTATGTAGAGCAGATTAACCAGACCACTGAGCTCCATACGGAACTCTCATAGGTCTGGCCCGAAGGATTGGATCAGATTACTGAAATAATTAATAAATTAATAATTTTAATCAAGCATTTTTAACTTGAAGTTTCTTGTATAACCTCTGCTTACTTTTTGTCTGTATTTATTGTTTATCTTTTTCTTTTTCTATTATTAATATTAATATTGATGATTTTTTAAATTGATTGTTCTTGTTAAAAGAGTACTCTTTGTTTAAATCTGTTGTTACTTCATATTTTGCAATTATTTGTCTTTATATTATATGTATTCATTGTCGATAGTATCAATTGCTTACTTTTGCGATTTCCTTAGTTTATTTGTGCTATAAATGTAGGTTATTTGTAGGGTAGTTATTGATAGGGGTCACTTGAGGCATGCTATGCTTACAGGTACCTACCCGATAGCACTATCGTTAGTGAGTGCTGTACTGTATTTTATATATATTTTTGTAATAGTATAGATATCTTATCAATATTTGTATTTTGTACTATTGTTAATGTCTTGTCATGTTGCAAATTTGATTTTAAATAATATTTTGACATTTAACATGTAGTTTCTTTATTCATGCAGAGTTTAGTAAAATTTGCCAGAACGTCCCGGACTTCCCAAACTTGACTACTTCCTTTAACGTGACGATAGTGCGTTGTTATATGTGCGATTAGTTTGCTTGGGAAACAGATTAACTTGCTCATGTAGTAATGTACACCCTATGTGGTGGATTGTGTTCTTTTATTTAATAATTTTCATTTTAGTAAGCGTTGTTTCCACATAGCGATTTTGATAATTTAATTTGACTTTATATTGTCCTTGTCCCAATTTTGGTTTGTTTAGTTTGCAAGTTTTACATTTTAATTTAAAGGAGCTTAACCCTCCAGCCCCGGCTATGTATTATATATATATTCCCCGAAACCCGGGGGTTTTGGCCGAAAAACGTCTAGCCTAGGCTACCGTATCTTTGTTATTCTGACTGCTTCCGCATTCCCGCGCATCCCCAAGCGTAGCTGTGTTTCTTACCTGTAGAATGGCGTTAAGTAGAGCTCTCTAAGTCAACTGGTTCAGTTGTGATGATGATTTCATTGGAGATAACTTTATGGCAAAAACAGCCACTTTACACTACTTTTCAATACTTAACAACAACATACAGGCACACACGAACAAGCGACGCTCTCCTTCTTGTGGCCGGAGATGCGGGCCGTCGGTCCAGCCGGCTGTTGTTTACATGCGTCGGACCGACGCCTCGCACACCAAGCTCACAGGCTTTCAACCACTGGGCGTTAAAGAGCCCTTCCGGGCAGCTCTGGTATGCTTTTTTATGGGCGTTCAAGAGACCTTCCGGGAACGAAGGGTTAAGGCGACGCAAAAAACGGACGATAGGGGGGAAGGAAAATGACGGAGAATCGGATAAAAGGTCAGTGAATGATTTAGTACCAAAACAAACCGTATGCAGACGGGCAGTATCTGGGCAGTCAAAGACATGGCGAACAGTTAGAGGGGAATGACAGGAGGAGCAGGTAGGGGGCGGAGTGCGGGGAGTGGACATCAAATAACCGTGAGTCAGCCACGGTAAAACTACATAGATTACCGCTGACATTGATAGGGATTATCTAGGAATATGGGCTTTAGGGAAGTCAAATCCATTCCTCTACTTTTTTACAATATGAAAAGGCTGCGTGTTTAATAAGATTTTTCCAGGAAAGCTGTATCAATTTGTATTTTGTACATACTGTAGGCCTACTCTATCTATCAAAATATTGCAAATTTGAAATATACTTGGTGCTTTTTTTAATAGTGAAGTTTATGGAATTTTGCCAAGGCCTCAGTTTGATGATGAAAGATTTTGTATTTAAGTGATATTGAGATTTATACTTGTAAAGTGTGTGTGTGAATGTACATATTTTTGTACCATTGAAGTACACTGCAGTATTTATAAGCGCCATTTTGTACTTCAACTATTTATGGCATAATAATGTACTGTACTCTTGGATTTAGTAAATGTATATTATTTATACTGTACGGTACTACACATACTTATACAGGGACTCAACATAATTATATTTTCATCTCATTTAAGTGATTTCATTATTTTACTGCAATATTTATTAATTAAAATTACCTTAAGCTGTTATGCATCATTATTAAGTTGCAAACCAGACAAAAAATTTGCAAAATTTATTTGTTGTACATTCAGTCAAATAAGTTGTGTATTGTAAAGTTTTTGAGCGTCAGTGTACAGGTCTCCCTCAATTTACGATTGCATTACGTTCCTGAGAACTCGATCTTAAATAGAATAATCGTAGTGTATAGCGAACCCTAAAATGAATGGGGTAAATGGGGATGCATTCTCGGCCCAGCCAAAACACAAACGCCTAAAAACTATAATAATATCGTAAATTGGGGCATCAGATAGTGAGGGAGACCTGTATTCCCTATGGAAAGAATCGGCACTATTGAGAAATAAGTAATCTGATTACTAATATTATTATTATTACTTACCCTGCACTGTCTGTAATAATGTCTGCCATTTGTCGTGAAAGGTGTGTGAAAATAGAAAAGTATTTGAATATCCATTGCAAAAACCACGGGTAAATTAATTCTGGTAGGTGTTGGATGTCAATCACTTATTAACACTATCTGGTGTGACATCTTTGGGTTTATTAGAATATTTTGTTTTTATTGATTTTGTAATTTTTTTGAGCAATTTATTATATATTTTTCCCCTTAGACTAAGATGAGCACTTCCCCAGACACCCTTCAAATTATAAAACACCCTCAAGACCCCCGTCAAGCTAAATATCTATATTTTTTGTAGAATAATGTCCCACCAAAAGCTGGTTTCTCCTAAAATGCAGGCTCACTATCGATTGTCCAGAAAAAATCAACACCTTAATGGAGTGAAGCATCTTATAATCGTTAAACTAATAAGGTGAAATGTCTTAATATCTCTAAACTCCCTGTCTCGAGTCGGCCACCCCCAGAAATGGGGTATGTGCTTGTGTATATACATACATACATCTCTAAACTAATGGAGTGAAATAGGGCTGGTCCAAAATGAACTGTACTGCACCAGATAGGGTTAGTCTTTTCAATCAGGTGACACCTGATTAAATATAAATTCAGCTAACTACAGAATTTTTGTTCTCAATATTTTGGAGTGAGAGAGATTAGGGATATTTTTAAGTTTCATTCCTAGAGGCCATTCATAAATAGAACACAATAATCTTTAGTTAACCAAGGAATATAATAACAGTGGTCATCTGATTGAAATGGCAAAAAGAAACCTTATTTTGTGACAGGACTTATTTGGTAAATTACTGAATGCACCAGGTGCTGTAGGATACATTACCTTGTGGCCTATCAACTAATTTGAACATAAACTTTCATGGCTGTTTAGAATATTCCACAACTTATGGTTGCAGCTAATTATTTGTACAGTACTGTAATGTAGAACACACCTGGAAATGTTTATTCTCTCTCCTTGTTTATTTTTATAAATTGTCAACGTTGTCAATTACAGTACAGTATACTACAATGGTAATCTCATCCATAAATGTAATCTTCACTTCAGGCAAGTGGCTACCTCTAAATTTAACCATGCAATGACTACATGTTAGCGGAGGATCTGTTCAAAATCCACAAAAACATAAATAATTTAATATAAAAGGCTTACATATACACTGACATGATAAGACTTGTATGCTTGTGTGAGCCCGGGTCACTCAAAAGCAGCACTCTTGATGACAAAATAGAAAGGGGAATCCCCAACTGCATCCCAGCAATTATGTAGGAAGCACCAGCTACAGAAAATTATACAATATATTTCCTATTCCAAATTTCTACTTATTGTCATTCGTTTAATTAAATGAAGTGACTAGGGCTTGATTTATATGGGAACACGATAAAAAGTATCACAATATTGAAAAGTCATTGCAAATATATTCAAAGATACAGTACTATCAATTATATGCACTTTCAAAATACTGCAACCATGTCTTCGTGGTGCAATGCATAAGTGTGTTGATTTTCGGTGTGAGCGTCCTGGGTTCGAATCCCTGGACTGCCACATGTGTTTGTTAATTTCATTAATCGAGTTTAGGAGTAAAGTTGGTTAGTGGAGAGAACATAATAAATAATAGAGATTCTGATCTCAAATTATAAACTTGATAAGTTATGTGCTACCTGGAATTTCACCATTAAGACATGGGACTGAAATCTACATAACTAACTAACATACTTCTCATTACTCAATATTATATGTCTGTAAGAATGCTACCTTTGTGTGACTAATGCTCACATGAACATACTGTACATGTCTGTTATGCATGAATGCATATAAGTTTTTTGTTTTTAAATCAGATCAAATTATCATGGCATAGTGTAAGTTAGTAATCTTGTTCTACCTTAGCAAACAATTTCTTAACATTTGGTCTCCATGTTTGAACTGCAAAACACATCTCAAATTCATGGTTGCACCTGTACATTCAATGGTGTTACTGTATGAGTGGTCTAGTGGAAAAATGTGGCCCTTTTGTCTAAGTTAATGCCAGTATCATACAAGCGCTTTTGCCATTGCTTTTATGATCATTGTTGGTCTGGCAGCTTGTGAGGTAAACTTTTTCAATAATTCTGTTGAATAAATATGTCTTCAGATTAGTTTCTAATGTCAATGCAAAATACAGGGCTATATTCTATACTGGCACCCCAGGCTATGTTGTCAACCACCTTGACGTGATGCTGGAAAGTGTAGCTGGTCAACTAACCCAATACACTTACCAGCAAAGATATATTCTCTGACCAACACATTGTCCATAGAATTTGGATGATTGGCATCTCCACCTACAAATAGGGTAAATATTGGAAACTGTGAGTACTTTTCACTTTATGCAGAGCTGCACTGGTTTACAGAACAGCACTACAGTACATGAGAGTTCAGCTAAATAAAATGTCTGATGTTAACACAAATGTAATAAAATTTAGTTATCTACAGAGTGTCCCAAAATAGATGTGCCAAACTTTGGGATTAGGTTATATAACTAATTCTAAGCATAACATTTACTATGAGAAAATTTCCAAATCTCAACCGTACAGAGATAATGCATGTTGTATTTCCCCCCCATAATGCTTACAAGATGTCAAAGGGCTTATCCCACCCTCACCTAAATGTGTTTATCTTACTATACTGTATATTTGCCAAGATATTATAATTTTGGCTTGAGTCAGCCACCCCCAGCTATGGGGTATGGGCCTGAGTATATACATACAATACCGGTACATACATTATAATTTTGTATGTCTCGAGTCGGCCACCCCCAATAATGGAAAAAAAAATAAAAAAAATAAAAAGGGAAGAAAAAAAGGGGGTATGTGCCAGAGTATACAGTACATACATACAAAATTATTAGAGACATCCTAACTCACATTGGGCTTGTTAGAAATCGTTTAACATGGAAGAGTTCATTACATTGGGGTGGGGGAGGATGCTACTGTATATAAAAAAAGGATGAAATTTAGAAAGTTTGTCATAGAAAATGTATAAGCTTAGAATTATCTCTATAATCAAATCCTAAAGTTTGGCACACTTATTTTGGGGCACCCTGTATGTGAAGGGGATATCCTACAGTAGCATTTCATTTCATTATTTTCTTGTATCCTATTCTTGGTAGGAAAATACTTAAGCTCATGATGCCAGCATATACAGTAGAGTACTGTAGCTGCCAAAAACTTCCATTGTAAAGGTTGTACATGTTGTGTATTAAACACTAATTACATTTTAGGTATGAACCAAATATTTTGAATAGGTTTAATATATATGAATATTATTGTAAATATTGCATAATTGTGCATTTAAAATTTCTATTGTAAATATTATCATTAATAATTCATACAGTTTGTAAGAAGTTGAGATGTTTACAGATTTTGTGGAAATGCTAAAGTACTGTACTCAAGTTCTATTATAGAAATAACTTATAAAGAACAAGTGTTGTACCAAATTAAGTTCAGACACATATACATCCATCATTCATGATTATTATTGGTATATATTGTATCTTCCTATAAACATTTGTCATTATAAAATGTTAAGAATTTCTTATTTTGATTTTGATTTTCCTCTGTAGATTTACTAGTAGTGAACAGGAATGAATGGAGAGTGCTTTTGAATAGATGATTGAACAAGTGGTCATTTGGGGAAAGGGGTTGGGTGCAAGTTGGACTAGATAATAGTCCATCAGGCGCCTGGCCCGGGGAGACGATTTATATGAAGGGTGCACCTGGAAGTGTGGTGGGCGGGCTTGTGGCTTCGGCTCCGCTGCATGTCTGCCTGCCGAGATCGGAACCTCTCCGGGTGGCAGGGGGAGTGCTGGAGGGACCTTGGTGACCCTGGTCTCTGGGTCTTCTCCTGGATGATCTAGATGTGTGTGAATTTGTGTTTTGTATTTGTGTGTGTATTGTTTTCTGTTGTGTTTTGTGTTGTCCCTATTCTTGTTCTGTCTTGAGTCGGCCACTCCCAAAGAAAGGAAAAAGGAAAAGTGGGGATTGGGCCTGAGTATATAGATGGATAGATAGATAGATTTACTAGTGTACAGTACTTATGAAATATAGCCCTTTGTATGATATTTTGGTAGTTGAGTTTTGAAAAGCTAGAATTGCCTTGTATTGTCTTAAGTATGTTGATCCAGGTAGGCTACTTTGGAATGTGGTTAATTTTATAGAAGTATTATAGCTAGCTCATTTTATGTGTTAACTATGGAGATTTGCATCTATGGAGATCATGGGCTAGACTACAAATATGACCCCCCTGGTACTACTCTTCTTGTCGCGGTTGGGGGGCTTCGGGGCCGGCGACTGGAGCTTGATGGGGGCTGGTTGTGGTAATGTTATGCCAGGTTATTACTGGGGTTTGATTGATTTGATTAAGTGGGTTCTTCCTAACTGGAGAAGTCAATATTGTGTTACCACAGACACAGAAAGAAAATAGAGGATAATTATCACAAGACGTGCATTCATATTCCATTTATTGGCACAAGAATATCGCATACGTAAGGCTAGAACAAAATGGTCAAGAACAACAATAATAGTATGTTGATCCAGGTAGGCTACTTTGGAATGTGGTTAATTTTATAGAAGTATTATAGCTAGCTCATTTTATGTGTTAACTATGGAGATTTGCATCTATGGAGATCATGGGCTAGACTACAAATATGACCCCCCTGGTACTAATCTCCTTGTCGCGGTTGGGGGGCTTCGGGGCCGGCGACTGGAGCTTGATGGGGGCTGGTTGTGGTAATGTTATGCCAGGTTTTTACTGGGATTTGATTGATTTGATTAAGTGGGTTCTTCCTAACTGGAGAAGTCAATATTGTGTTACCACAGACACAGAAAGAAAATAGAGGATAATTATCACAAGACGTGCATTCATATTCCATTTATTGGCACAAGAATATCGCATATGTAAGGCTAGAACAAAATGGTCAAGAACAACAATAATAGATGCACGAACGAGGCTCCACTACGTCTGACTCGTAAGACTGGATTATTTTATGCAATATCTAAGTGAGTATGGTGGACCGCTTTCTAATTGAAAGATTACACTTGTCTTGTATTTATTTCAGTGATAAGAATAGCACTCCCTTCAATCGAAGATTTACACTTGTGCTTAGATAGGCTACGTAGTAATTATATATGTGAACTTTTGGTTTTTACCTGCGTAGAGTTGTTCTGGATTGGAAGCTGAACGTAATTATTTTCTTTGTGTTAATTCACTATGGTGCTTACGCATAAGTTAACTTGAATTTATTTGTTATTTTCTTTACCAGAATTATTATCAGTACTTCCCTGATTTATTTTGGTTTCACTAGTTGTTGTTGTTGTTGTTCCCCAGGCTGTCTGGCCGAACAGCCCCAAGGTCTCAAGCAAGGTCAAGGCCATAAACGAGCACCCCCACAAAATCCTCCCTGCTTACCACTAACAAAGCCCGGGTGACTGAAGCCACTCCAAGGCAGGGAGCTGAGGAGGGTGCGGAAACGCCCGGGAAACCAAAGCCCCACCCAAGGCCCTGTGCCCCTCAGCAATTAAGAAGGGAAAGCTGAGGGGCAAGGGAAAAATGTGACACTTTGGCTCCCAATCTGCCAACTTCTAGGTTGGCAGTAGGGAGGTCAATCCACGGAAAAGACGCCGCCACTTGAGATCTAGAAGATATATAAGTAAAAGGAACAGTCAGAGTAAGCTATGGGTATGGCAGAGATCGCTCAGGTCTCACTCTGATAGACCAGCCCATCACCAGTACTAGTACTTCCTTTCTCTCGCTTTTTGCATACATGCGTAGTATCTGATGTTTCTAGAATACTTCTTCATATATACCAGGTAGATATATTTTTACTACTTTCCACTATATTCTTTCCACAGTTAGATCTTCTATAACTTCTAACGGTATAATAACTTCACTTTAGATGTGTAGAATAAGTAATCCAATCTTTGGTAGATGCGTTGGCCGTGGGGGTTGTCCTGTCGTGACTGGGTTAGCACAGTTTTACTCGAGCTCTTGGATTGGGACCTTGAATACTATTTACCTAGCCATTGCAAAGGTAACATTGAATCGAGTTAACGCAGGAGTGAACTCACTGACTACTATGGTCTTTAAAAGAACTTTGATGCAGAACTTCCAGAGTCTTGGGCCTTCAATAAAGTGTACAGTACAAGTATACCATTGTATATGTCCACATTATCGAGCTAACGTAAGACAGTTGTTTTTAGGCAACTTCTCTTAACTGCTCTGGCTTTCTCTTGAGTCTTTCAGAACTGAGGGTTGATTAGTTTACTGCAGTTGGTCTATCCCGGATAAAGCTACTATCCCTTCGGTAGCGTACTTCTATCCACAATAGCGCCGGTTGGGGTAGGGAAGGATATTAGTTAGCTTCCATCGAAGAGTCTAATAAACCAGCCTTGTTGATACCGACTACAAACAATTATTATAGCAGAGTGACTTCAGTATTGCAATTGTTTTTCCGTCCATTGATCGCAAGAACAATTCTTCCTACTGAGCCCTCAACCTTCAAACTGTCCTTCCGTCCATTGATCACAAGAAACAGCTTTCCAATTGAGATACTATATGAAAATCGGCGGGAGTATATATCCCCCTTTTCTCAGTGCCAGGTCGGTGGTGTTGTTGGGTGGTAGAAAGGCGCCTGGCTGCAGGATGTCTGTGGTGGTTATTTCCCTGTGGCTTTGAGTTGGGGTGTGGTGCCTTAATAGTACAGTCCATCCTCCAAATATGCGAGTTTGAAAAATGCGATCCTTGAAATTTGCGAAGGGGGGGTGGGGGGGTCAAAATTGGAAAAAATATAATATTCCACATTTGCGAGGTCGATTTCACAAGTGCGAACCAGCCCGTAGAATTATAAGGGAAATCCGTCATTTCCTCTTAATTTGCAACCCCCTAATCCACATATGCGAGGAAGAAGCGGCGGATGACAGGCGAGGCGGCTGTGTTGGCTGAGGAGGACGAGCGGGGTGGGGGAGAGAGAGGCGGAGAGGCCCAGTAGGGGTGCCTAGCCTAGCCTCGGAACCCAAACATCAAGCCAATTAAGCCAACAAACAATTTATTTAAGGTAACTGACACATCCTTTCAATATTTTCTTATCATTTACAACTATTTATATTTATATTTATATTTCTAATATGTTTCGGGTTTAAACTCTCGCTTGAGTCGGCTCGAAGAAAATCGATAATGGTGGCACTTTAGTAAACCGGCGGTAAACAAAACCATATGCGTATCGTTTCGGCCAAGATTACTTGGTTTATATAAGTTTATTATGAAATATAATTTAGTATTATGGTAAGTTGGCTACCTACTAATATGTTTATAAGATAGAATAAGTACTGTAATGATAAGTAAATTATTGTAGGCCTATATCGGCGATGTCGGTCACTCAGAATCTAGGTGCTTCAAATCAAAATGTTTTGAAAGTCATAAACAACTTTACTTTATTTATTTATATATCCCATGGCCTGTCTGAGGTTCGGATAATGACAGGTCTTATATGGGGGAGATTACTGTATGTATAAATGTGTCCCACAACCGATATAAATGTATTAATTAATACGGAAATTCGGCGGGTGCCGCCCATAAGTAATTATTCCCATAAACTATGTTATTTGAAATTTGCGAGGTCACATGTCGCCCATAATCTCGCAAATTTGGAGGATGGACTGTACTTCTTAATTTTCTTCTTCAGGGCAGTGGTGAAGTTGAGGGTAAGAAGGACCCCTAGACTTCTGGGTGTTGATGGTGCCATTTCTCGTGTTGTCTTTTCTTCCTCTTTTCCTCATTATTCTGTACTTCAGGATTGTCCATGTTGGTGAATAACTTCTTTCCTGTGGTTGGAGAATGTGTTATTTCGATGTTAATGACTTCTTGTACTTCTTGATAGATTGGCGGTTGTTCCCTTTTTGTCTTGGTGTGGTGGGCAGAGAAAGAACACAGGCCTTGCATGTTGGGGGAGTTGCTTTTCTGTTGTCTTGGCCTTGCGTGGTTTGTATGAGCTTGGTAATGAAGGTGTGCATTGTTTGCAAGACGTGCACTTGTTAGATTTATTATTCTCATAAAATAATGCGATGATGGAAGAAGAAGAAGAAGGTGAGCATCTTGTTGCTCGGAGCTTTGGTAATTTATATTTGGCCTTCTGGTTTGTTCTGGGGCTGCTTATGTGGTTTGCAAGCTGGAGGTAGATGGAGTGGACAGTGGTTGCAAGTTTGTAGGTTTGGGATGTTGCAGGAGAAGTGTAATCGGCAAGAAACTGATCACATGTTGTTCTCTGTCTTGCGGGGGTATATAATTGCTTGCCCTTGAGTCGTTTTCTTTGATGCGGGAGGTTGGCCTTGAGTGTGTGGCAACAGTGTTGGTGGTGATGGTGATGGAGATCAGGAGATGGTGGAGGTAGAGGTGGAGATCTCGGTATGTTGGTTGTGGCGGTGATCCACTCGGTCTCTTTCTGGTGGTGGTATGCTATACAGGTGTGGTGAGAAGCTTTTCCATTATTTCAGGTAATTTCTCTTTCTCTCCCCTCGAGCTTTCGTCGTCTGCTTGACTAATTTTGAGTAGTTTTTCTTTCCTCTTTCTATGTTTTCCCCTTCTATTCTTATTCTGTCCCATTTGATTGTCCTCAGGTAACCTATATCAAATGCCTCCCTGGCCTGGCTAGGTATTAGGCTCCTGACCTGATATGTCTCTTGGATTCCCCTCAGTAGTGCATTTTTAGTTTGCATCTCGCTGTGATTTTTTCTACCTTCGACCTGATCTCTCATTCTTCGGCCTGATCACTTCTTGGATGGTGTTGCGGTGTAGCAGTTCTTGCCTCATCCTTCGACCCTGCCCTATAAGAGCTCTGTTGTGGAGCTCATGTGGTCCGGCTGAACTGGTGAAATGGCGAGAAATGTCCATATGTGTCTTCACCCTCCTCGATTTGTTCCCCTCCTGCCCTTCCGTATCTATCTGGACTTGATTAGTTATATATCTTGATCGAATCCTTCGGGCCAGCCCTATGAGAGTTCTTTTGTGAGCTCAGTGGTCTGGTTAAACTAATATTAAAAAAAAAAAGAAAAAAAAATATATATTGATATATTGCTAGAAAAAAGTGTGACACATCATTGTGGTGAGTGGAGAGAGTTAGATGTAGGAGAAGAGTTGCTTTAAACTGGATCCTTCGGCAAGGTGACCTGTGGCACAATGGTAGCGCGTTCGACTCACTATCGAAAGGTCCCAGGTTGGTTTGATTCCCGGGCAGGGCGAGACAGATGGGCAAGTCTCCTTACACCCTATGCCTATGTTCATTTTTTTTTTTTTTTTTTTTGTAAGAGATGTAAGAGACAATGAACGGAGGAAGGAAAAACACAGACAAAACAAAAAGGTCCATGTGCCTAAAGGCATCCTCCATTCATAAAATGTTTGTAACAAATGGATTTAAACATTTGTAGATTGTAAGTTTGTGGAAAGCAATTCGAGGGAAGTGAATTCCAAAGAGTAGTAGCTCTGGGGATAAATGAATTCTGATAAGCAGAAGTTCTGCATTGTGGAGGAGAAAGTGTAAATTCATGGGCGCTCTCAGCTGCCCTAGTTCTACGGGGAAAGATGTGGAGAGGCGGCACAATTGAAGCAAGTTCCTCGGAACAATTGCTGTGAAAATATCTGTAGAATAATGCAAGGGATGCAACGTTTCTTCGTATGGATAATGTAGGAAGGTCCTGTGTGATTGCAGGGTTATTGATTAATCTAATAGCTTTATTTTGAATTTTGTCCAACTGCCTCAATGCAACCACTCCACTTCCACCCCACAGAGGTGAACAGTAATCCATCTGAGAACGCACATGACTTTTATATATCACGGCCAACTGCTTGTCAGTGAAGAATTCTCGAACTCTGTACAGGAGTCCCAGTTTTTTAGAGGCTTTTTAGACTTAGTAGTAAATAGGGTCCTGGAGTTAGTGGATATTTGTGACGTCCCATATGGGAGGTAAACTGTGGTAATCCACAAAAATGCAGTGTCACCTGTACAGTATTGGGTAAATAACTGCAGGCCCCAAAGGGCAATGCATCGGAGAGGAACACCACGGCTACACGCTTTTTCAGTGTATGCCCATGAACTTTACTGTACAGCACTTACTTTGGACAAGAACTACTGTAGATAGAGATAGATATATAAGTTTATTGACCACAAGTTTGTACATGTGATATACCCTGTCCTTACGGGCAAACAGTATTCCATGATATGGAATGTCAATAAAGCTAAAGTGATGGTGTGTAATAGAGTTGCTCGTAGGGTGGATCTAGATGTGAGGCTGGATGGGGACATACTGGAACAAGTGGAGTGTTTTAAATATCTAGGAGGAATTGTTATGCCCTGTTTTTCTACAGGTTTAACTTGGGTAATGTGAGTTCTGAATGACTGGGTATAGAAGGCTGCATGCACAATACAAGGTATGAGGAATAGAGAACACAAAATAAACACACGGTAACACGACACAAGTTCACGTTTATTGAAATAAAGAAATAAAGAGCATAGAAAGATAGTTATATTCGCACAAAACAAATGATAGAAGGGAACTGCTAGCATTTGCGGATTTGGATGGAGCCTAGTCTCCCACTTCCAACGTTCAGGTATATTCTTCTGATCACGGGTTTAATTAGCAAGTTTATATTTTACTGGAAGACCTCAATATATTCGTATAATTCAATGTCACTGATTTTACCTCTTGCTGGCTGGTCGCGTGCCCACGTAGCAACTCACAGTTAGGATTAGATGCGTATATTATAGAACACGGAAATCTCTAGCTACCTCATGGGGGTACTGAACTAAGTTTGATATTCTTAAGGCAGAAATATGTAGAACACGAATCAGTGGGCGAACGTTAGATATCACTAGAGTTTTAATATCTGGATAAGGTAATTACGAGAGTCAAGGTCGCCTGTTAATAAAAAAACACTGATCGCTTAGTACGTCCCAAATGGAATGGTTAAATATGAATTACACTGGGCAAGGTCTTAGCCACTTTATAGAAAGTTAATAGGTGAGTATCAAGCTAGTACTATAACACTTAGTACTAGTAACATGAATCTTGAATAGTATGGGTAGATCTGGTCCTGGTTATCTTGCTTCCGGTGATGTTGGAGGCTAACGACTGGTTCCTCGGCCGTCCAGATGGTCCAAAATGTAGGAAGTTCTCAAGTCGGATCTCTTGATGATCGTTGCTGGCTACACACTTATATACCCACGAATTTGTGTGAAGGTTATAAGGTGCACGTTAGGACTTGTACATGGACAGATGCTTCTATCAGTCTTCTCTGCCACGGAGTCTGCCGGATCTGGAATCTCTCAACTCCGGAACAACACAAGGGCAGAGCTAGAGGTAAACTGCAGGGTAGTGACCACTGGTTGGTGTCTAGCTTTCAACTGATTTGACTGGGGGCGGGAGTTAGATTTATAGGCTCGGTTCTGGACCCTGTAGACAGTAGGGATCTCGAGTCTTATGGACTTAATTGAGCTCTCAATAGATATGGGGACTAGGTAAGATGGTATTTACTGTTGTGGCACAGGGCGATAGGAAGCCTTTATATTTTCATATAACTGAGCCTTAGTAAGAGGTACTATTTTGGCTATACTGGACGTATTTAGGGGAGAGAGACTGGATCTACTTTGCGAGGAGGATGGGGACAGCTGTGATAGGAGCGTCTCTCTAGATTGTTCAATCTTCATTCTATGGTATAGCTGAGGTGCTAATTTAGTGATCAGAGCATGCAAGAAAGGTAAATGGTTTATTGTGAGGTAATAGAGGTTAGTAAAGGTGTTAGTCATTCATGGTTAGTTCATTGATAGGAAGAATTCCTGTGCTACCTGGCAATGACTCGAAAGTCAAAACAGGGGGCAGGTATACCTCCGCGGGGGTGGGGGTCTCCCTCCTCGGGTGGGCAAAAAGGGGGAGCTGGGCGCCCTCTCTCTGATATAGTCGTCCGGCGGCTGTGGCTAGGGGCTTGCCATATCACCAGTGTTTGTAATAACCCTCTGTGTATGAGACAGATGTGAGTGTCTTTAATACCAAAACCGAAGGTGCCTTAGCTAGCTGGTTTTACTCGGCTGGTTGTTAATTGTAGGGTTTGCTGGATATGGTGGAGACTGGGTTGCTAACTCTGCCACATTTATCTGGAAGTATGACAATAGAAGTTAGTTACTGGCGGGGCGGCTAGCCTCGCACCGACGACCATTGGGTGCAGGGTTGTGAATGTGTTGTAAGAGAATAGATGGCATGCAAGGGGCTAGTAAAGTTCTAATGTTGTTCTGGCCTACTAAGTGAAGGTAGGCTGGATAGGAGTATATATATAAAAGGTTGGAGAGCGTTAGTAACGGACAATTCAAGGATCTTCAAGAGGTATGAGAGAGAGGCTAGGTCGGACAAGAGTCGAGAAGCGCGGGTGTCTAAATGAGAGGGGGGGGGGGGGAGTTCAAGGGCTACAGGGAAATTTTGCCCCTAAGGTCCCTGGGCGTGGGGGTGGCATTAGGCTACAATTGATATGGAAGTTTGAAAAGGCAGTAGAATACGTTAGCCAAATGCTACCGGGGAATGCAACTATGGGGTGGTATATGAGTCTGGAAAAGATAGAGTTATGTGATCAGTCAGAGGGTTATGGATACTATTAGTTGGCCCTGGGAACTGCGTTTTCTATTAAATATAAAATACCACCCACAGCGGCAGTTCGTAGGGGTACTTAGTTATTGTTTCGGGGTACTTATGACAGATACTGGTAACCAGGTTATCTTATACAATCTCTGGTTGGGGTAAGAGGTGTAAGACACAAAATAAATTGGCGTAGTGTGGGCTGTGGATACGAAGGAGGCAAGGGGAAGACGTATGACAATTGTGGAAAGTAAATGGAAAAAGGTGAACACAATGGCGGATAAAAATACTTAACCTAAGGATTGCATACATAGATTTATGGGGCGATGGGTCTTCAGAAGCTTAGTCTGGCAAGACAAGATGTTAGGGAATGTTAATATTAATACTTAGTTACTAGAGGAGCAATGCAAGGGGCGACTGAGCACGGGTTACATATATCTATACTCGTCATGGAAAATGATATAAGAGGTCTAGGGACAAGCGTGGGTGTTTGAACTTCTAAGATATATAACATCTACTTCTCGGATGTAAGAACATACATAGATATATTTATGGCTGTCTGATGTGTTGGCATTGGCTCAACGTCGGGACAGGGCATGGGTGTTTTTAATATGAATGTATATTCCTGTTCATCATCTTTGTAGTTAATAAGTGTAGGACACGAGGGGGTTAGTGTACGTGAGGTGTGGAAAATGGTCGGTTTAGAAAAGGTAAATGGGTGTGTCCTGGAGCTGTTTAGCCCTGCGGGCTTGGGCCTGTCTGGAATGGCGGGCTCGGTCAGCTGGTCCCTTCGTTCTGTGGACCTTTCTTCCGGGTGTTTCTGTGTGGTGTTCGCTCGTGGCTTCTGTGGTGGGCTTCTTGTTCTGGGGCATTTTACTTCCCTCTCCTTCATTATAGGCTCGTCCTCGAGCCTCAAGGGTGAAGTTAAAAGAATCATAGTAATGGTGGGTCATTTTCAGGGTATTTAGAAAGTTCCACCAAACACGAGAGCGACGGTCAGGTTTCTTTTGCAGGTCAATGTATACCTGTAAGAATGTGTCCTCTGTGTTGTGGCGGGCGGCTGCCCGGGCTTGGTGTGGGTGTGGTACACGGGCCAAGTGTCCAGTGTGGGTCTTTACTTTAACCTTTCGTATGAATGGTTTGTAGCTTTCCCCCGTGGGGGTCGGAGTGAGGTGTGTGGGGTTGACAGGAAGTCTGTTTAGTGTGGTGAATGGGTTACTAACCGAAAGGGGATTCGCGCGTGACAACAGGGCTGGGGATGAAGGGGGAATGTGAGTCTGGGTTGTATTTGGTTTTCTTAGGCGGTGTTGTAGGTTGGGAATATATAGTGAGGCAATGCGCAAAATCGGTGTAGGTAAGGTGGGTGAAGGAGGTGTGTGGGAAGGAGGGGGTGTGTGTTGTGTGGCTCGGGTCCTTAGTGTCAGAACGGGGTGTTATTTTTGTATCGCTGTCTTTAAATCTGATGGGTCTGTTGATTATTCTACCTCTGGCGGTCCTGGTGGGAAGGTAGATGTTTGTCGTGGGACTTGAGTCGCTCGACGATGTTTTATAGTGAGGGGAAGCATGTTTTATAGGTAAATGACATGTGGGAGTTTTCTCGGGGGTGACTTTGGGGGGGGTTTCTTAGGGGGGGGTTGGTTGGGGGTTCGGTGAGATGAGGAGGTTGGTCGGTGTGTGGGTGGGGTGGTGGGGATCGTGGAGGGGAAAGGGGCGGATGCGGGGGGGGCTAGACGGGTGGGTAAGGAGTGTAGATTTAAGTTGGAGGGTTGGGGGTAGGGGCGTGTGTTGTTTGATGAGGTTGGTGATTTGCTGGTGATTATTCGTCTTCTTTCCCTTTGTGGGGGAGAATTCGACGAAGAAGAAGAAGAGGAGGAGGAGGAGGAGGAGGGTAGTGGTCTGGCAGCCCTACGGAACTTGGTTAGTAGGGTGTGTTTTCTGGAGGTTTTAAACGATGTTTGTCGTGGGCGTAAGTTGTAGCGTGAGGTTTCTGAGGTAGATTGTGTGGTGCGGTTGGGTGTGTACTTGGTTTGGGGTGGCGGTGGTGGTTTTCTCACTGTGGTGCCTGGTGGAGGTATGTCAGGGCTAGACGGGAGGGTTTCTGTTGTGGTCGGGGTTGTGGGTGGAGGTTTTTGTACTTGGATAAGTTGGGGAGGAACTTGACTATCAGAAGTGAAAGACGGTGTCATGGTGGAAGAGGGTGTGATATTGGGGGCTTGGGGTTTGTGGAGGTTAGTTGGGGGGGTATGGTGAGAAAAGATTTGTCGGTTCGGTGCTGGAGGGCTTAGGTCCTTAGGGGTTTGTATGGGAATATTCGTAGCCTGAGTGAGGGGGTGAGTAGGGGTATTTAATTTAGGGTCGGACGTGTGGGGTGGGGTAATGTCTTGTGGCTTTAGAGGTTTAAACGCTCGGACGAATCTAGTTCGGAGCGTGCGAGTTACGCCGTGATAGTCGATGGTGACTTGAAAGGCATTTGGGACTTGTATTACGGTGTAGGGTCCGACATAGCGAGGGCCTAACTTGTTGGTGATAGGGAGGTTGGCTACCATTACGGTGTCATGGATGGCGAAAGGGTTTTTTTCATCGATGTTGTCAGTTTTGGTGTCTTGACAGATCTGGGCGGTATGGAGGGTGTTTTGCAGATGTTGCAATGGGTCAATTGTGGAGGTGGTGGAGGGAAGGTGAGCGTGGTGGTGGAATGGCAGTAACAGGGGGGGTACACCGTAAACACGTTCATGAGGGGAAATACCGTCTTCCCGAGGACAGGTGTTCATACCCCACTGTATCATTTTTAGTTGTGATGGCCAGTCTGAGGTATTAAGAGCAATCATTCTTGTACGTAACTGGTTGTTGATGGTGCGATGGCTGCGTTCGCAGATAGCATTTCCTTGAGGCCAGTACGGGGATGAGTGTTTAATCTTGATACCGCATTGTTGGGTGAATTGTTGCCAAACGTGTCCACTAAACTCGGGGGCATTGTCCGATAGAAGAGCAAGGGGAAGGCCGAATATAGGGAACACTTCGGTGGCAAGCAGTGTGGCGACTGTGGTGGCTGTGTGGTCTTTAACTGGGCAGGCTATTAGAAATTTTGAATATACGTCTACAAATGTGACGATATAGCGGTTGCCAGCGTAAGAAGGGAACGGGCCCATGATGTCGAGGGATAGGACTTGGAACGGTTTGTTGGCAGAAATGGTACCAGCTGGGCCTGGGGTGCGTGATCTATCCTTTCCCAATAAACACGGTTTGCAGGATTCTGTCACTCGTTGTGCAATTTTGGAGGGGTTGGGGGTCCAGTATTGGTCTGTGAAGATCTTTAACATTTTCTTTTGTCCAAGGTGTATGCCGTTTCCCTCGTGGATGGCAATCATGTAGTCGTGGGCTATGGTGGGGTCCAAGATTATGTGACCAGTGTCTGTGGCAAGTTGATCTCCCCAGCGAGTCAGTCTCCTGAAGACGTTTAACGGTATCCAGGGGGGTCTGATTCGTGCTTCCCAAGATTGAATTAGGGAGGGGGCTGGGGGGGCATTCTGTCGGGAGGTGGGGGTAGATACCAATTGAGTGTTTTGTAAGGCGGCTAGGTTGGTGGGGGGGTCTTTTGGTACTGGCAAACGTGACAGGGCGTCTGCATTAGTATGGAGTTTGCCGGGACGATATTGTATTGTAAAGTCGTAGTCCTCTAGTGTCTCTCCAACGTACCAAAATGGCTGAGTTGGTTTCGCACCTACGCAGCCATTGTAAAGATTGATGGTCGGTAATTATTTCGAGTTTTGCGCCTAACACAAATGACCGGAAGTGGCTGAGTGCCCAAATGATCCCTAAGCACTCTCTCTTGGTGGCTGCGTAATTCTGTTGGGGTGGGGTGAGTGTGCAGCTGGCATACGCTATCACATGTTCCTTTCCATCTCTGAATTGAGCTAATACTGCACCTATGGCGTACAGAGATACGTCGGTATAAAGACGGAAAGGTTTCTGGTAGTCAGGGAAAACGACAATAGGGGCTTGGATTAGCTTTTGCTTCAAAGTGTTAAACGCGAGGTCTCTTTCAGGTGTCCAGGCGAACGGGGTGTCTTTGTGGGTAAGTTGGTGGAGGGGTCTGGCTATGGTGGCAAAGTGGGGGACGAAACGTCTGTAGTACGTGGCTAAACCTAGAAACGAACGTATTCCTTTAACCGTGGTGGGTGGGGTTTGGTTTTGTATGGCTTGAAGTTTCTTTGGGTCTGGCGCAATACCATGTTCAGATATCACGTGTCCGAGAAAATCTACCTTATTCCGGGCAATCACGCACTTTGAGGGTTTTAATTTCAACCCGGCGGCTCGGATTCTTTGCAGGACTTGTCTCAACCTGAGGAGGTGTTCTTCCCAGGTTGGAGAGTACACAATAATATCGTCCAGATAGGCTAGGCAGGTTTCCCAGGTTAGGCCATGCAATACCGTTTCCATCAAACGGGAGAAAGTGGCGGGTCCGTTACAGAGGCCAAAAGGTAGGACGTTAAATTCATAGTGATGGCCACCACTAGTGGAAAATGCTGTTTTCTTTTGGTCCTCGGCCTTGATAGGCACTTGCCAATACCCTGCTTGCAAGTCGAGGGTAGTGAACCATTTGGATCCGTATAGGGAGTCAAGGGAATCGTCTATTCGGGGTAAGGGCGTAGCGTCTTTAATGGTTATGTCATTTAACCTCCTGTAATCGACGCAAAAACGGGTTGTCCCATCTTTCTTTTTGACTAAGACAACAGGGGAAGACCAGGGGCTAATGGACGGGGTGGCAATCCCGGCCTCTAACATTTCATGGACTTGGCGTTCCTCTTCCTGACGTTGTATGGGGTTCTTTCTACGGGATGGTTGTCGTATGGGGGGGCCTGTGGTGTTAATGATGTGTTGTTCTACATCCGTCTGTCCGATTTCGGTGGGTTGTTGGGCAAAGACGTCACTGAATTCCATCAGTAGGTCGTACATGCCGTTCTTTTGGTGGTCAGATAGTGTCTCAGGAAGAGGGGGCAATTGGAGGCTGGTAGGGGTGTCCTTACAATGTATGGGGAGGTCATCGAAAGTTTCGAGATCTCCTATAATGAGACCTTTCGGTAATGTCAGGGGTTCCTCTGAGATATTAGCCACGAGAATGTGGTTGATACGAGCGGGAATGATGGCGGGTTGTAAGAGGCAGCGATGGGGGTTGGGGGATGTGTTAGTGGGGGAAAATACCATGTGAGTTTGGGGTATGGGCCGCAGGTTCACCCATTTTTGATGGTGGGGGGGAATTTGGCATTTATCCTGAACTACCGCTGGGCTAATGATGGTGGGGGATTGACTGGCGAGCAGGTGCTTGGTACTTATAAGGGGGGCAAGGTCACTTTGGTGGGGGTCACGCGTGAGGGGGGGATTAACGGCGCGTGTGAGAGGATCAGTGGGGCGCGGTGTGAGGGGGTTAGAAAACGGGATTTGTTGGAGGGACTGCGGAGGGTTGGTGGGGGAAGCGTTGTCGGTGGCAGTAACGGTTTGTTTAGAGGTTATCTGGGGTTGGTGGGTTTGTCTGTCATGAGGGGGTGAGTCAAGTGTGGGGTTTTGAAGTTTATTAGGGGTGTGAATTGTGGGGGGGTGGAAGGGAGCTACTGACGAAAAACTGTCACAAGGGGGATTGGGGGGGTGGTGGAATAGCTGGGCATTTCTGGGGGCATGGTGGGAACATGGTTGTGTCCCTTGGTCGGCACGCGTGAGGGGGGGATTAACGGCGCGTGCGGGCGGTTCAGAAGGGTGCGAGGTGAGCGAGTTAGAAAACGGGATTTGCTGGGGGGACTGCGGAGGGTTGGTGGGGAAAAAGTTAGGTGTAGAACATGGGTTATTGGTGTAGGACTGGTGTATTGATTTGGGGTTGTTAACATTTCTGGGGGCATGGGGGAAACATTGTTGGGTACATTGGTCGGCATTTTCTCTGGAAACATGTGTACATAAACATTGGATAGAATTAGGGTTACATATATCAGAGTCTGTCCTGAAAACATGGGAGGATTTATTCTGGGCAGAGTTACGAGAATTGAGGGGATTACCGAGGGGGAGTTGCTTGGACTTGTCTTCTTTCGTTTGTTGAGGCATTTTTTTACTGAATTGAGTGAGGTTTTGAGAGATCTCGGGGCAAGGGGAGGTTTTAGGAGTAACCTTAGTGCTAGCTGCAACTTGGTAACCCTGAATCAGGTTTTGTTGAGGGGGAGGTTGTTTTTTCTTTTTGGGAATGGGTTTCTGCGTGATTGGTTTGTCAGAGGCTTTGGGCTGGAATTTGTTTTTGAATGAGATCAGCCTTTGGCCGCAGTCAATCTGGGCCTCTAGTTTTTGAAGGAGGTCAAGTCCAAGGAAACCATCATAATGTTTACAGTTGGAGGAAAATACTGTAAATGTGTGATAACAACGAGCATGGGGGCCAGGAGTGGTTACTGATAGGGGTAAAGTGTCTCCTAGGAGATTTAAGTAAGTATCAGCAGCTGAGATGAGTTCTGTTTTGGTGTTTAACAAAGGGCCAAATCGTCGGGGATGTTTTTCATAGTAAGATTTGAACAAACATGACTTGGCAGCTCCCGTGTCGATTAGCAAGCGGACAGGAATGTCCTTGATTTTGGCCATGTAATAAATGGGGGCAGTGCGACTAGTTATGGCGTCCCCCGCCGAGCCCATCGTGGGCGGGGGATACTTTAAAAATCCTGGGGGTCGGTATCTACCTCTTCCAGGGTTTCCTCGGTATCGTCTGAGGTCATGGTATGGGGGGCAATTTCTTCCTCTTGTCCCCACTCCTCTTCATTTACAGAAATGCGAGGAGTAGAGGGGCGAGGTTTGGCAGAGTCACGAATTTGGTGGAGGGCACACTGAGCATTACAGGCAGGGAATTCATAGGGGTTGATAATGACTAAGGTAGGATTTTTACTTTGGTAGGTGTTGTAGTTGCTGTTCCGGTTGAAGATTCTGCGTGGCTGGGACGGTTGGAACCGGGGTCTACTGGGTTGGGGCTTGCCGGAAGGGTAGGTGGGTCTGTTGTTGAAAGATGAGGCTGGGTAGGCATTCTTGGGGTTTTGGTGGTTGGTTTGCTGCGGGTGCGTGGGAAACCTCTTGATTGCAGCGATTTGGGTGGGTGCTTCTGTGCGCAAGGCCAAAATACGTCGGATCGTGATGAGGTCTTTTTTGTATTCGACGAAATCGTGCACCCGGAAATGGTCTTTTACTACTGAGGGCAATATCGACACAAGGTTGACCAGAATTTGCTGTTCTTGTTGGATTTTGGTCAACGTGGGGAAAGAATTTTTTATGTGTTGGGCAAGCTTACTGACTGTGGCATCTAGATCGCCTTCGAATTTCGTGTCTAGGATACGGGTGTGGGCCACGAAAACGCCCAACGAAGGTTTAATGGCTTCTATCACTATTGTGCGAAATTCGTTCCAGGTGAGATCAGCGCGCACTTGATAGGCCACCAGGGAAACGGCTTTTCCCAGGTGTGGTAATGTTACGGCTATTTTATGTGCGTCCGTGGTATAAGTAATGTCAACTAAGGGTTTCACTATGTCCATGAATACTTCGATCCCATAATTTGTTTCCTCATAATTTGGGATGAAAACGTGGTTAGGTTGCGCCATGATGTTCTCGTGTTCTAGCTGTTCCAAACTTGCAATGTAATGCAACCTTTTATCCGAATCAAGAACCACCGCTGCCGCCAATGTTATGCCCTGTTTTTCTACAGGTTTAACTTGGGTAATGTGAGTTCTGAATGACTGGGTATAGAAGGCTGCATGCACAATACAAGGTATGAGGAATAGAGAACACAAAATAAACACACGGTAACACGACACAAGTTCACGTTTATTGAAATAAAGAAATAAAGAGCATAGAAAGATAGTTATATTCGCACAAAACAAATGATAGAAGGGAACTGCTAGCATTTGCGGATTTGGATGGAGCCTAGTCTCCCACTTCCAACGTTCAGGTATATTCTTCTGATCACGGGTTTAATTAGCAAGTTTATATTTTACTGGAAGACCTCAATATATTCGTATAATTCAATGTCACTGATTTTACCTCTTGCTGGCTGGTCGCGTGCCCACGTAGCAACTCACAGTTAGGATTAGACGCGTATATTATAGAACACGGAAATCTCTAGCTACCTCATGGGGGTACTGAACTAAGTTTGATATTCTTAAGGCAGAAATATGTAGAACACGAATCAGTGGGCGAACGTTAGATATCACTAGAGTTTTAATATCTGGATAAGGTAATTACGAGAGTCAAGGTCGCCTGTTAATAAAAAAACACTGATCGCTTAGTACGTCCCAAATGGAATGGTTAAATATGAATTACACTGGGCAAGGTCTTAGCCACTTTATAGAAAGTTAATAGGTGAGTATCAAGCTAGTACTATAACACTTAGTACTAGTAACATGAATCTTGAATAGTATGGGTAGATCTGGTCCTGGTTATCTTGCTTCCGGTGATGTTGGGGGCTAACGACTGGTTCCTCGGCCGTCCAGATGGTCCAAAATGTAGGAAGTTCTCAAGTCGGATCTCTTGATGATCGTTGCTGGCTACACACTTATATACCCACGAATTTGTGTGAAGGTTATAAGGTGCACGTTAGGACTTGTACATGGACAGATGCTTCTATCAGTCTTCTCTGCCACGGAGTCTGCCGGATCTGGAATCTCTCAACTCCGGAACAACACAAGGGCAGAGCTAGAGGTAAACTGCAGGGTAGTGACCACTGGTTGGTGTCTAGCTTTCAACTGATTTGACTGGGGGCGGGAGTTAGATTTATAGGCTCGGTTCTGGACCCTGTAGACAGTAGGGATCTCGAGTCTTATGGACTTAATTGAGCTCTCAATAGATATGGGGACTAGGTAAGATGGTATTTACTGTTGTGGCACAGGGCGATAGGAAGCCTTTATATTTTCATATAACTGAGCCTTAGTAAGAGGTACTATTTTGGCTATACTGGACGTATTTAGGGGAGAGAGACTGGATCTACTTTGCGAGGAGGATGGGGACAGCTGTGATAGGAGCGTCTCTCTAGATTGTTCAATCTTCATTCTATGGTATAGCTGAGGTGCTAATTTAGTGATCAGAGCATGCAAGAAAGGTAAATGGTTTATTGTGAGGTAATAGAGGTTAGTAAAGGTGTTAGTCATTCATGGTTAGTTCATTGATAGGAAGAATTCCTGTGCTACCTGGCAATGACTCGAAAGTCAAAACAGGGGGCAGGTATACCTCCGCGGGGGTGGGGGTCTCCCTCCTCGGGTGGGCAAAAAGGGGGAGCTGGGCGCCCTCTCTCTGATATAGTCGTCCGGCGGCTGTGGCTAGGGGCTTGCCATATCACCAGTGTTTTGTAATAACCCTCTGTGTATGAGACAGATGTGAGTGTCTTTAATACCAAAACCGAAGGTGCCTTAGCTAGCTGGTTTTACTCGGCTGGTTGTTAATTGTAGGGTTTGCTGGATATGGTGGAGACTGTGTTGCTAACTCTGCCACATTTATCTGGAAGTATGACAATAGAAGTTAGTTACTGGCGGGGCGGCTAGCCTCGCACCGACGACCATTGGGTGCAGGGTTGTGAATGTGTTGTAAGAGAATAGATGGCATGCAAGGGGCTAGTAAAGTTCTAATGTTGTTCTGGCCTACTAAGTGAAGGTAGGCTGGATAGGAGTATATATATAAAAGGTTGGAGAGCGTTAGTAACGGACAATTCAAGGATCTTCAAGAGGTATGAGAGAGAGGCTAGGTCGGACAAGAGTCGAGAAGCGCGGGTGTCTAAATGAGAGGGGGGGGGGGGAGTTCAAGGGCTACAGGGAAATTTTGCCCCTAAGGTCCCTGGGCGTGGGGGTGGCATTAGGCTACAATTGATATGGAAGTTTGAAAAGGCAGTAGAATACGTTAGCCAAATGCTACCGGGGAATGCAACTATGGGGTGGTATATGAGTCTGGAAAAGATAGAGTTATGTGATCAGTCAGAGGGTTATGGATACTATTAGTTGGCCCTGGGAACTGCGTTTTCTATTAAATATAAAATACCACCCACAGCGGCAGTTCGTAGGGGTACTTAGTTATTGTTTCGGGGTACTTATGACAGATACTGGTAACCAGGTTATCTTATACAATCTCTGGTTGGGGTAAGAGGTGTAAGACACGAAATAAATTGGCGTAGTGTGGGCTGTGGATACGAAGGAGGCAAGGGGAAGACGTATGACAATTGTGGAAAGTAAATGGAAAAAGGTGAACACAATGGCGGATAAAAATACTTAACCTAAGGATTGCATTCATAGATTTATGGGGCGATGGGTCTTCAGAAGCTTAGTCTGGCAAGACAAGATGTTAGGGAATGCTAATATTAATACTTAGTTACTAGAGGAGCAATGCAAGGGGCGACTGAGCACGGGTTACATATATCTATACTCGTCATGGAAAATGATATAAGAGGTCTAGGGACAAGCGTGGGTGTTTGAACTTCTAAGATATATAACATCTACTTCTCGGATGTAAGAACATACATAGATATATTTATGGCTGTCTGATGTGTTGGCATTGGCTCAACGTCGGGACAGGGCATGGGTGTTTTTAATATGAATGTATATTCCTGTTCATCATCTTTGTAGTTAATAAGTGTAGGACACGAGGGGGTTAGTGTACGTGAGGTGTGGAAAATGGTCGGTTTAGAAAAGGTAAATGGGTGTGTCCTGGAGCTGTTTAGCCCTGCGGGCTTGGGCCTGTCTGGAATGGCGGGCTCGGTCAGCTGGTCCCTTCGTTCTGTGGACCTTTCTTCCGGGTGTTTCTGTGTGGTGTTCGCTCGTGGCTTCTGTGGTGGGCTTCTTGTTCTGGGGCATTTTAGGAATGATAAACAGGAATGGAGATAAAACAGAGTATGTGAAGGAAGGAATGTTTTCGGAGCAATGGGAAGTATGTGGAAGGTGAAAAATCTTGGAATGAAAGTTAAAGTGAAATGTATCAAGGGATTGTTGTACCAACAGTGATGTATGGGGCTGAGATATGGGCTCTGAAGAAAAAGTAGAGAAGAAAGCTGGATGTGATGGAGATGAGCTGCTTGAGGGTATGTGTGGAGTGACTCATAGAGACAGATTGAGGAATGAAGAGATATGTAGGAGAAAGGGGTAGCAGGAACATTTGTCGGCCAGAGTGGACAGAAGGGTGCTGAGTTGGTATGGACATGTCACTGATTACCAAACACTGACGCCTAAAGAAGCCTATGTTTATAATATAGAAAATATTTTACTTAGAATTAAATAATCTTTCATTTCTGAAAGTATTTTACAAAACTCGCGGGACACCCTGTATAGTACTCCCTTCAATCGAGGTATTACACGGTTTTCTTTCAAGACAGAATAGCATGCCCTTTAATCGAGGTTAGGCGCTTATAATTTTTTTCAAAGGTGTGACACAGAGATAGTATTTATGTTTTCACAGGTTAATGATTATAATATTTAATCTTTTACTTTGTATGAATATATAGAACTTTAATATAAGTACTTCCCTAAATTAGATGGGCATCACTAGTACTTTTCTTGCGTTTCAAATTGCATAAAATAAGATATTATAGATTCACTCAAGTACTTCCTTTTATATAAGGCATGCCACTAGTACTTTTATTCTTTTATTAAATTTATATCTTTCGTGCGTCAACACTAAGTACTTCTATCACAAATAGATTTTCAATAGTACTGTACTTCTTAGGCGTTTTCAATAGCATACGAAGGGGATATCAAGATTTAATGAAGTACAGTACTTCCTTCGTGGTGCAATGCATAAGTGTGTTGATTTTCGATGTGAGCATCCTAGGTTCGAATCCCCGGACTGCCACATGTGTTTGTTAATTTCATTAATCGAGTTTAGGAGTAAATTTGGTTGGTGGAGAGAACATAATAAATGAATAAGGTAGAGTACAAATAATTATGAGGGATTTCACTATAGATTATCTAGGAGCACTCTGTAGTCTTCTGGTGAACGTCTGGGCCGTGGTGGTTGCCCTGACGTGGCTGGTTGACAGTAATTGGAGACTCGAACTCTTGGTGTTGGGCCTTGAATAATACCTACAATATGCCAGTGCATCTGTAGAGTATAATCGAGCTAGCGTAGGAGAGGACTCGCTAACTGCTCTCGCCGTTATAAGAGTTTTGATGCAGAACTTCCAGTACTCTTGGTGTTGGGTCTTAAATATTGTGTGCAATATGCCAGTGCACCTGCAACACGTTATCGAACTAACGTAAGAGAGTTGTTTGTGACGCAACGTCTCTTAACTGTTCTGACCGTTATAAGAGTCTTTCAGAACTGGGTTTTGATGAGGACATTTTGGCCTTCACCGATATTGTGTCCCAGAGCAAGTGCCTGGGCATCCGTATCGGAGGGATTCTATTGTGGAGTGCCGTTATGCAGGACAGTATCTCACAAAGCCCTTGTTTAATTAATGTCCAGCCAGTGTGTGAACAATTAATAGACGGGGGTGGTTTGTTAATAATAGAGCGCTTGACAAATCGGCATTCATTATTAATAACAACACTGGATCGAGGCAGAGGAACGGATATTAGGTAGCCTCCAGTAAGGTCTAATAACAAATTCCTTTGATGAGCCACGATGTTAAATCAGATTGGAGTAAGGCTTTATTATCAGTGCAATCAGGGTTTTACTCCAATATTAAAAAGGGGGCAAAATCTTCCAGCTATTAGTTATTCTCCAGTGATGAATAACTAAGAGCTTTCCAACTGTGTGTAACGATCTTAGAATTGGCCATTCCTTTTGTTGGGTTCTGGCCGGTCCATTTCGGGGTTAATAAGGGCACAGGTGCGGGGGGGGGGTGGACTTCTTGGGGTTGTTGTTGTTGTTGTTCCCCAAGCTGCCTGGCCGAACAGCCCCAAGGCCCCGAGCAAGGCCAAGGCCATAACCGAGCGCCCCCACAGAACCCTCCCTGCCGACCACAATAAAGCCTGGGTGACCGAAGCCACTCCATGGCGGGGAGCTGAGGAGGGTGCAGAAACGCCCGGGAAACCAAAGCCCCACCCAGGGCCCTGTGCCCCTCAGCAATTATGAAGAGAAAGTTGAGGGGCAAAGGAAAAATGTGACGCTTTCGCTTCCAATCATGGTAGATTGGGAGGTCAATCCACGGAAGAGATGCCGTCACTTGAGATCTAGAAAATATATAAGTAAAAGGAACAGTCAGAGTAAGCTATGGGTATGGCAGAGATCGCTCAGTTCTCACTCTGATAGACCAGCCCATCACCACATGACTAGAGCCCAATCCTCTCAGCGTCAGGTAGGAAAGGCCCTAGAAAGCCGCCTTTGGCGGGGGATAGCTCCCCTATTTCAACCCCTTTCGGGGTTGGGCACCCGCCCTGGCTTCACGGTCACGGGTCACGGCGGTGATGCGGCTTCGATGTAGACTGGCGCTTGGAAGTATGATGTTTATGGTGCCTTTCCTTGTTTTGTCTTTCCTTGCCATCTTTTCTTTTCTGTTGTGCCTCGGGATTGTCGATGGTTATGAATAAATTCTTCCCGGGTGTTGGAGGATGTGCCACTTCTATTGTAGCGACTCTTGCACATCTTGATGGACTGGTGGTTGTTTCCTTTTGGTTTGGAGGTGTGGTGGGCAGTGCAGGAAAATCTCTTGGTGGTGGTGAAGGCGTGGTGAGGCTTTTCTCTGTTATTTTATAATAGTCTATTATTTTGCTATTATAGACACATTTTGTTTAGTCATCAAAAGTTGATGACTAAATAATATGGGCCTAGGCCTAATAGAACAGCAATAGACTATCATCTATTAATTTGCTTACTATTAACCCCTTCTGTACCGGTGATGTTCTTTTCATTATATTCTGGCAAACTAATAGACAAATTTTATCAGCTTAGGAAGGACGTTTACCCATTAAAAGCCTACAAACCAGGCAATTAATTCTTTTAGCTACCATACATCCTTCCCGAGCTTCATAAAACTGTCTAAAAGTAGCTGAAATCAAATAAAAAGACGTCGCCGGTATAGAAAGGGTTAATAATTGTTTTAAGATAAATTGTCACATGGTTATTAGGTTATTAGGCTATCAAATTTATCCCACTCTCGTAATAATTCAAGGGATAGGTAAAATATAAATTTCAGATGAAATCTGTAGGCCTAATTCTGTATAAATAAAGCTTCAATTCAAATTTAATAGTTTAATGAAAATGTCAATATAATAATTTCAAACGGGATCCTATCCTTGATAATTACCGATTACCGAAATATAGCCTACCTTTAAGGCCCACATTGTCACTAATCACTATTAGTAATTTTAACTAATTTAGTACTAATTAATACCGGTCCACATGATTAGAAAAATGAAAAAATAAACGCTTTTAAATAACTTATTAATAAAGTAGACGTGCCGTTTCGCCCAAAATAAAAACGGCATACCCAACTCTGCGATGGGTCACCATCATCACTACTAGTCACTATCACCATTACTATCATCAGCACTACTAATATCATCAGCACTACTACTCTTACCATCATCACTCCTACTCTCATATCACTGCTACTGGCATCATCACTACGATATTCACCATAAGCACTACTACTCACCATCATCACTAATACTGTCACCATCGTCACTACCATCATCACTACTGTCATCATTATCACTAAAAATATCATTACTTGTCACCATCTTCACTACTATTATGACCACCATTACTACTACTAGTACTATCACCATCATCCTCACTACTGTCATCATCCTCACTATAATTACAACCATCATCACTACTATTATCACCATCATCACTACTATTACCATCATCCCCAATATTACCATCACTTCTATTGTCAACTTAACCTAAAAGAGCGGGGCGAGATGTTTTCGGCCCCAGAACGAATGCGTTCTGTGTCGAAGCACACACATACAGAATGCCATCATTGCTGGGTGGGAAGGGGAGGGATCTGGAAGGGGGGTTCCGGGGGGGGGGGGGGGGGGCAAAACCATATTTTTGACCTAAAATCATAACTATTGCACACATTTAAAAAATATTGTTTTAATTACCATCGCATTCACGTACCGAATGTTCGGGTAAGTTTTTTTTCGCCCCCTGAACGATGACGTTCGACAGAACGCCAGAGCGGGGGGGGGGGGGGGGAAACCATTCTTGGACCTAAGATCATAACTATTGCCCAAATTATTATTTTGTTTTTAATTACCGTCGAATTCACGCACCGAAGGTTCGTGTGAAGTTTGGTGAAAATCCATCAAACGGTCTAGACTCTAGGAGGAGTTCTCGGACGGACAGACAGACATTTCGGCCGGCATGTACCACTATACGGGGGGCGATACCACTCTGCTTACGCAGAGTTGATTAATTTGATAAAATTAGGTGGGAGTCACAGTGAGGACTCACAAATTACTCTAAATTGATAACGATAATATTATTCGCATGATGGCCCAAGGGCCAAAAGTAAGCAAAAGCATGCCCTTAAGTTCATAATATATAGGCCTACTTTTTGTACTAATTTATCCCGATCCAAATTCAATTCATATATCTTTATTCGCACAAATATGCACTATACAATAAAAAAAAAAAAATAAAAAAAAAAAATATATATATATATATAGATATAAATACATTTAGTTAGTCAGTACACAGGAAAGATATCATCATCTTACATTCTTCCCTAGACAATGGGTTTCCAGTACCTTTATCCCTGGTAAAACAGAGTTCTCTCACTTGTTCACATATTCTAATAGTCTCATTTTGATTTTCGCATGTCTTACTCCATTCTGTATTTATATTTTTAACATCCACATTATATTTACTAGTCAATAGTCGTATATTACCTCCCATGATTGAGCGAGTCCCAATTTTTGCCATGTTTACCAGTTTTCACTGGCTCATTATTCGTATTAAAAGCCATCTGAACAAATTTTACACAGCGCTTTGCAAACCAAAGTTGTGGCGTGATAACCTTAGCTAAATGTGGCAACATATTCCAGTGTACAAAGGAGTACAAAGGAAATCAAGCAACAACAGATCTAGTGACCCTTCTAGGTTGCTTGTCCTCCAAAACACTGAGGATCAAGTGTCCAAACAGTGGTTTAAAGTGGGTAAGGGAACTTTGGAAAGGGAATTACTGCCCTGGAACTAATGTCCGTGGCAGGATTAGGAAGTTAGTAGGGGACAGATGGGTTAGTAACTGAGGGGGGGATAAAATAAAGTTATTCATTTACAAACACAGTCAGTCGCGGGTTTGATGCGAGATATTTGTCTAGGCGGAGTTTAAATGAATCAACGGTGATGCAGTCTATAACGTTTCGGGGAAGCCCATTCCACAAGTTGACAACTCGATTGAAGAAGAAATTCTTAGATTCGTGTGAGTTAAAAGATTTACCAATAATTTTGCAACCGTTTCCCCGCGTGTAATTAGATTGGTCGATAGTGAAGTACTTACTACAGTTCATATTGTCGATGCCTTTGATGATTTTGAACACTTGAATTAAGTCACCTCTTAATCTGCGCTGGGTTAATGGAAATAGATTTAATTCTCTAAGACGCTCTTCGTATGGTTTGTTCTTTAGGCTAGGTATAATTTTGGTAACTCTACGTTGAACTCGTTCTAGCTTGTTTATATCTTTTTGGTAATAAGGGCACCAGGATTGAACGCAGTATTCCAGAAGAGGGCGGACTAAGGAATTGTAAAAGGTTAGGATAACTTCTTTGGATTTATGCTCAAATGACCTGCCTATAAAGCCAATTATTTTGTTTGCCTTCTTAACAACTTCTGAACATTGTTGACTCGGTTTTAGGTTACTCGATATTGTTACTCCCAGATCGGTTTCTCTGTTACATTCTTAAGCTGAGTGCCATTCATCGAATAGTTTGCTTTCTCATTTAGGTATCCGATATGTAGTACTTTACATTTATCCGCATTGAAACTCATTTGCCAAATTTGGGCCCAACATGACAATTTATCTAGATTGTGTTGCATATCGTCAACTTGTTCTTTTGAGAGTACACTATTTGCAATCTTTGTATCGTCAGCAAATTTTGAGATTGTACAGGTGAGACCCTCATCTATGTCGTTGATGTAAATTAGAAAGAGAATTGGTCCTAGTACGGATCCCTGGGGTACCCCGCTACTTACATTGGTCCATTTAGATGCCTTACCGTTTATGACTACTCTTTGCTTTCTGTCGCTGAGCCAATTTTCTATCCATTTCAACACACCGTCTTGTATTCCATGCGCTTTTAGTTTTAGCAGTAAACGTTTGTGGGGAACTTTGTCAAAGGCCTTTTGAAAATCAAGGTATATAATATCTACAGCTTTACTCTCATCGTAGAGGTTGAGGATATCGTGGAAGAAGTCTAAGAGGTTTGTTAAACAGGAACGTTTTTTACGAAAGCCGTGTTGAGTATCTTTAAGTATGTTATTTTCCTCTAAATGATTTACGAGTCTGTCTCGTATGACCGTTTCTAGCATTTTACATACAACTGAGGTTAAGCTAATTGGACGATAGTTACTGGGTAGGGATTTGCTGCCTTTTTTGAATATCGGTGTTACGTTGGCTAGCTTCCACTGATCGGGCGTAGTTCCAGACTGCAAGGATTTATTGAATAGTAATGTCAGTAGTTTGGAGAGCTCATCCTTAGCTTCCTTTAGAACTCTAGGCGAGATTGTATCAGGTCCAGGCGTTTTATTTACCTTGAGTTTTCTAAACAATTCAATACTTCTCTCTCTGTAACGGTGATATTGCTTAGAACATCTGAATTATCGATCTGAATCGGCGATGGTGTAGGGATATCACTGAGGTCTTCTGTTGTAAAAACTGATGCAAAGAAGGTATTGAGGGCATTACTCATTTGTACTTCGTCTTTGGTGTATTCTCCATTTTCATCGACTAACGGTCCAACAGTTGAAGTAACTACTTTTTCTTTCTGATATAACTATAGAATTCTTTCGGGTTTGTTTTACTTTGATTCGCAATATGTAACTCTAAGGTCTTTTTACTTTGCTTAATTAACTTTTTGGCTTTGCGTCGTAGCTCTACAAATTTCAGCCGTTCTTCGTCATTTTGTGAGGATTTTAATCTATCATTAGCAAATTTTTTAGCAAGCAGGCAGTTTGAAATATCTTTATTCCACCATTTGGGCTTATTATTATGGCCTGGACGCCGTATTTTCGATGGTATGCAGTCTTGCACTGCTTTTAGGTAAGTGGCTTCGAATAACTTCCAAGATGTATTTATGTCGTTATTGTGAATTAAAAAGCTCCAGTCAGTTTCTTTAAACATAGCTCTAAGTTTATGGAAGTTTGCTTTCTTGAAATTAGGGACTTTTTCGATGCTACTATTTGGTTCGTTACTAGTAAACTTTAAAGTGAAAGTTATCGTACGATGGTCGCTGTTACTGAATTCATCACCAACATTCAAATTCTCTATTAATTCTTCTTTTGTTGCAAGTACAATGTCAAGAACGTTATTACCACGGGTCGGCGTTCGAACAAATTGATAAAGCGAACTCTCTTGCAAGTTCGTATACAAGTCATGTCCGGAGTGTGAAGTAAGAGTATCGCCCCACTTGGTCACAGGTAAATTAAAGTCGCCAAAAATTACGGTATCTTGTGAGTTACTTACATCTGCAATTTCTTCGTAAATTTCTCGGTCAGTTTGCACTGATTGAGCTGGAGGTCTGTATATTAATGCAAGTATTATTTTTGTACCTTTATTATTCTTTATTAGCACAAAAGATGCGTCGACGTTCACAATTTGAGGTTTTGACAAGAGGGTAGGGTTAAGACTTTCTATGATATAAAGTAAAACGCCACCTCCATTTCGATTTATTCGGCTTTTCTCAAACATTACATAACCGGGAAGTGAATACTCTGCTAAAAAGTCTCTATCTTCTGTATTGAGCCAAGATTCTGTTATGCCAATCACATCATAATTTTCTGTAAACACTAGCTCCTCTAAATCTGAAAATTTATTGCGTATGCTACGAGCGTTTGCATAGAAAACCTTTAAATTTGTTATTTTAGAACTCACGGAACGCTCTTTAATAATATTTTTGGTTCTTGTCGGATCTACATTTATGTTCATGGCTGTCCTCGGTCCTCGCTGTCTTCGGTCCTTATCGCTGGTGGTCCTCGGTTGCCTCTGTTTTTTTCTTGGCGTTGGATGATTTATGTCACTGCTGCTTCTTCTCGGATGGCGTTTTTTGATCAATGGCTGCGGACTGCTTCGTGTAGGAGACGACCCATGCGTGCTGAACCCACAGGGTTTAGATGAGTGCCATCCTTGCGGAACAGAGTAGGCTGGTTGTAGAAGTTGTCCCAGAAGTTGATGAATTCAACTTCTTCCCTCAGACACAAATATTTTAGTCGGCTATTTGTGCTGAAGGCCTTGTTGTAGAATTTGTCAGGTGCGTCGATCTTGGGGAGAATGCCCGAGATGATGATATTCCTTGACTTGTTTTTGTAGTGCTGGATCATCTTGCGATATTTCTCCATCAACTCTTCGGATCTGGTGCGCATGACGTCATTTGAACCAGCATGGATGACAAAAAGGGTATTTTCATTTGCATCCTTTGTGGTATCTTCGAAGGCTTCCACAATGTCGTCCAGTCCAGCTCCTGGGATGCAAAATCTTTTTCGTTGATTTGGGACTCTGTCGCAGAACTCTTCGACCTGTCCTCGTAGGATGGAATCCCCAACGAGCCTGGTCTCTTCTGCTTCGTCTTCCATCTCTACCAATATCTCAAATCTGTTTGACATTGTGACTGGTAGATGTGTGTGGTCCATGGTACTCTCCACACCCGCCTAACAGCCACCCGCCATGCTCCTGTACACACCATTCATACAATTATCAAATAGGGGTAAGATCTGCATGGCCCGGGATCCATAAAAATGAGTACGATATCTAAAAAATAGATAGTTTCTAATATCTGAGCTACAGTGCTTAAAATCTGCTAAAAAAAGATTGTTAAGTCTGTTAAAATCTCCAATACACTTAGATGCATCAAAATTATACATATTATCATATAGCACAAGGCCTAAATGAACAACTTTCTTAACCATTGTTATAAAATTAGGTTAAATATTGCGATATAATGAGTGAGACCTGACTTGAGGTGAAGTATGGGATATAGGCCTAACACCTGTGAGGGTTAAACATGTGATAAATAATAAGTAAAGACACAAATTTACTACACTAACAAATTATTTACCCTCGTTTTTTAACTGTTTTAATTAAAAATCCCAATCCAGATTGCGTTTACGTTCAGCGGGACGGTATTAATTGATTAATTGATGGAAGAGCGAATGCGGAGTTTACGTTTAGCGTTCAGCGGGACGGTATTAATTGATTAATTGATTAATTGATGGAAGAGCGAATGCGGAGTTTACGTTTAGCGTTCAGCGGGACGGTATTAATTGATTAATTGATGGAAGAGCGAATGCGGAGGGCAACGATTATGAGATGCGTATTGCGATTACTAAAGTGGATAATTATTAGCGATGCCCACCACTGACAGATAGAAATATATTAGAAAATTAGCCCCATGGGCTTTTCATATATACTCTATAAGCGTTATGCCTGGAAATTTACTGGACTGGTCGCAGGTTCTAACTGAACTCGGCAGGATAGTAACAGTAACACATAATACAGTATAGGCTATATAATATATAACACTTATAACAATGCAGCTAAATATAACACAGGGAATAGGTTAATAAGACTTTTGTTTATATACAAGCAGGCAGCAGTAAGATAAGACACATAAATAGGCTATACATTGATGACAGAAGCTAACTTATCTTTACACTAGTTTATGGTAAGCGGACAACGTAGAAAATGAGGGGTCCCTCTCTATAGAAAATGTACTTAAATGGTCAACTAAACTAAACCTGATAGTGAGCGACAAGGTACTGTACGTGTAACTGTAGAGGGGAGAATGTGATTAATAACTAGAAAATATATGACTATAGCACAGTCAACGTATGACAGAGTGCCAGTTCAGGATTCCGGGTATAGTCTTATATGTCTGGGGATAGAAATAGTGTGGATTGTGTAATTGTGTTCCCAAGTGGAACTTGCAAGATTTTACAACAAAGAGGGTCTAAAGGAGCCTTTAGATGGCGTATGGACTCTATGTTTTTACCAGGAGTAGGGGGAAGGCTAAGTCTGTCACAATCTATAGTTGTAAGTGAATGAGGTGATTTAGCCTGCTGAATTTTCTTGATGTCTCTTGGCTATCTTGGGTTGGAGTTGACAGGGTCTTTTGTAGGCTTGTGGCCCATTGCTCTCTATCTGCTTCTTGCGTGGTTGGATTTCAGTGATGTTTTGCTTTCCGTGGTAGACCAAGGTGCCCAAAAGCCCTATTTCCCAGTGCCAAACATTTACCTCGCTTCACATGAATGAGAAATATTATCTCCAATTCGGCCTAATACACAACCCGCATCCCAGCCCCGAACCAAGGATGAAGCAGTTGTTGAGCCTGAGGATTTGATAACTGCCTCTCGGGAACAGCCCCGAGCCAACTTCCTTGATAGGCCTGATACACTGTCAACTGCCAAGTTCCGAACAGGGTAAAGAGAGTCTTGGCTGGGGTAGATCGCCAGCTGTGGTCTTGATTAACACACTGAGCACCAGGCAATATAATATAAATATACACTCCAGGACCAGCAGGTTGCCTTCCAGAAAACACCTGGAATGGGTTAGAAATGAAGGAAAAACCACAAAAACATTATCCCTTAGGTCATTAACCCGGGAACTGCGGGGAGACTCTTAAGAGTTCCCTCGGCGGACTGCGGGAAGACTCTTACGAGTCAGGGAAAACAAAAATCCATTTAAAACACCCAAAAAAAAATTTGTTTTATTTTTTATTTTTTTATTTTTTATTTATTTTTTGCCCCTGGGCCATGCCAAATATCACTCCTCCACCTCCCCTCCTTCCCCACTTTCCTCCCCTCCTTCAGTTATCACCTATTTTCCCTGTTATTCCCTTATTCTGTGGTCTATTTTCGTGCTAACATTAGCGAGTTGGTAGCAGGGCGTTGTCATCACTGTTACCAAGCGTGGGAAACAGCGAGAGAGAGACTATTGCGTAACAGTGTGTCTCCAGACAAGGGGAGGGGAGGAGGGCAGGGAGGTTGCCTCAGCCATACATTATGTAACTCCCGGCCTGTATCGCCGATTTTGACCATCCAAACACTGTTTCCACTTGTTTTATTGTTGTAACAGGTTAATACCTTTATAATCAACCTATAATAAGTGCATATGGATAAGTATTAATGCTATTTATGGTAAAATAACGATGTTAGTGATGGGAACAGCTCAAATACGTGCGCACAGGAGTGTGGTGTCTCATACCCTCCATGCGCACGTCTTAGGTTAAGGGGTCCTACGGAGCGCCCGAAAGTCGGAAATGGGTAGGCAAAAACATGCAAAAACAAGTTTTTGCGCGCTCACGCGCACGCGGCTGGACTTTGAAGGTTTTCAACCATCGGCATTGTTGCGTGGGATACTTACGCAGTTCCCATACAAATCTGAGCCTTCTAGGTGCCATCGGACCGGAGTAATTAACCGCGACGCACCATATGCGGCTCTGGGGTTTAGCGTTACATTCATTGCCGACGCATAAGGTGCGTCTCTGGTACTCGAGGGGTTAAGAAAGGGAAGTTTTCGACTCCAATACTGGTTTTAAAGGCTGCAGGAATTTCCTCCATTTTCTTGTTCTTGTGTCGAAGGCTGCAGGAATTCCTTCCATTATCCTGTTCTTGTGTCAGAGGCTTGAGATTCATCTTCAGTGATATGGAGAGTGCAGGAATTGCAACAATTGTTTAGGATATTCAGCAGCTGATCTGAATAGCATACCCTATTTTGCTAGCCAGTGACAGAGTACCAGAAAACATACTTGGATAACATTTTGGTGGGCTGGTAGGGTGAGATGGTGGCGATGGTGGGTGGCTGTCTGACGGCTGTGATGACGGGAAGGTGAATGATGACCTTTGACCTTTTACCCAGGCTTTTGTGGGCCTGTGTGGACGGTAAGATATCAATTTGCCCCAAGTGTTTAGGCAGCACAGGGAGAGAGCTCGGTAGGGTGGTGTTTGTGTTGGTTGGGAAGTGAATTATTGCAAATGGTAGGGTGGTGTGGGTGGTTTGGTTGGTTTGGATGGTGGTGGGTGGTGCAGTTGGTGAAGAGGGTTTCGGTGATGAGGTTTTGGGGGAGAAACGAACTGGTTAAGGTCTTTTGGGAATAGAGGAGGAGCTGGCTGGCGTGGAGGTGTTGATAAAAGATGTACTTGTTCCAAAATGGCTCCTATGCCGACAAGAGACACGTCGGTGTAGAGTCGGAAGGGTTGGCTGTAATCTGGGAAAGAGATAATGGGGGCAGAGACTAATTTTCTTTCAACAGCTGGAAGGCGTCCAAGCTTTCTGGGGTCCACTTGAATTCCTCTTCTTTGTTCGTCAAATCGTGTAAGGGCTTGGTGTAAAGGCTGAGGCGTTAGAGGTGCTTTCCCCATGTCCGGCCAGAGACGATTATGTTGTCTAGGTAGGCCAGACATGTCTCCCAAGTGAATCCTCGTATCAACGACTCCATAAGTCGAGAGAAGGTGGCGAGTCCTTTGTACATCCTGAAGGGAAGAGGTTGAATTCGTAGAGTTTGGTGGAATAAGCCATTTTCTGTTGGTGATCCTCTTGCACAGGTACTTACAAATCTCCGGATTGTAAATCCAGGGTAGAAAACCATTTGGTACCAAAGAGGGAGTCCAAGGAGTCATCTATTCTTGGGAGTGGGGTGGCGTTCTTCATAGTTACATCGTTGAGGCGTTTATAATCTACGCAGAAGCATAGGAAGCCATCCTTCTTATTCACTTACACCACGTGTGATGACCAAGGGCTGGTAGACGACTTTGCAATGACTGATTTGATCATCTTCTGTACATGCTGCTCCTCTTCCAATCATTGGACAGGATTTTTTTTCAGGACGGCTGGCGTAAGGGGGATCCTGTGGTGTATATGGGGTGTGTGAGGACAGTGTTGTGTCTTAGTTTTGTAGCATCGGTTGCAAAAAAAAATCCTAATACTCAATCAATGGCTGTTCCAGAATACTTTAGTGTTGGGGGGACAGATGTTCTGGAATCGTGGGCAACCTTGGAAGCATTGTGGTTGCAGTCGGCTAACAGGGTCGTCAAATGTCTCCAATTTGCCTATAACTAAATCTTTTGGTAGAGTGATGGGTTGATCAGAGATATTAGCAATCCTGATGGCATTGAGGTGTGGTGGAAGGACTGCCAGGGATATAAGGCAGTGGGTAGCCATGGGTTGCTCCAATTTGAGGGAGAACATCAAAGTATTTTGTCTGGCTTTAGAAATTGGTAACCATACCTGGTGATGGGGTTGTATGGTGGTGGCACTTTGATTAATTGCTTGTGTCACTATATGGATGCCCGGGTGGTGTTGGTTGGTGTCGTCGTTGTTCTTGTGATGGTCACCATCGGTGATTTTTTCTTTTTCTGTGGAAGTGAAGCCGATGACCAGTGCAGTTGATTGTGGCTCCTAATTATTCCAACAAGTCTAGTCCCAAGTACCCGTTGTATGAGCGGAAGACCAGACAGGAGAGCAATACTCAAATAGAGGCAAAATAAAATAAAAGAAACAATTGCGAAAAATTGAATCGTCAGCATAAGTCCTTATGCATTATTATAAAGTAGGCCAAGGATCGAATATGAACTTCAAAAGTGAGCTTAGAATCGAGAGTTACAAATAATAATCTGAGCGTAGAACAGCTATTGGCTGTTTGTCTGCAATGGTCTTGTTTCTGGTGGTGACATCCCAGTTGAGGCAGTTCTGGGCTAGAATGGCCTGATGGTTCTGGCCCGGCATGGTGTGCCTGGTGGTAGCCGCTCTGGTGGTTGCAGCTGTGGGGTGGGGTCGGTTGAGGGCTAGAAAGGTGTATGGAGTTAGGGGAAGGCTGGTTCTTATGCTCTTCTGGCCTGGCCACAGAGATAGCTGCCACTCTGACTACCTCCCGCGGTCTAATATGCTGCATGTTACCTACAGTACATAAGCATTCCTATTCATAATGTATGTAAAAAGAAACATGAGCCCCAGGAAAAATGCTGTCGTCCAACAATTGGCAAATGAATCAAGTCTAACTAAGCCATGTTATGTTATGAATAATTGGTAACCCGCATGACGGTTGACTAATATGTAAGGTGACAGTATGCAAGATGTCGACTACTGTTCATATACTGTATATAGGATAATTCTTAAATAGAGAGCTCTAGTGCCATGTAATTTTATATGAATTGAAGGCAACCTTCTTATGTAATGGACTGCAATGGCTGCTACTTTCAACACATATTGGGTAATACATAAGAAACTGGTATGTTGGTAATTCGGTAAGTAACATGGCAGCTGCTGTCAACATATAGGGGTTACTTTTCTTTAATAGGGAACTCTGCAGGGTGTCTTGGAATACAACATGGTGGGTACTGTCAACATACAAGGGTATAACTTTTATTATATAGGGAGCTCTGGTATATTGGTATACATCATGACTGATACTGTCAATGCATAAGGGTAACTTATATAGGGAGGATTGGTGTCTTGATATACAACATAGCGGCTACTGTAAACATATAATGGGAACATTCTTCATATATAGGGGAATGGGTGTCTTGATAAACATTATGGCAGACATGGACAACATATAAGGGAAAACTCTTCTTATACAAGGTGTCAGGTGTCTTGGAACACAACATGGGTATTGTCAACAAATATGGGTGGCTAACTCGTCCTAAAAAGAATCTTATGTTCTGAAATGTTGGGAAAAATGTCAGAAAAATGCCTCTAAAAAACTTGGATTACCGATTCAAGGTACTATATCCCATTTTATAATGGAAACATATTGTGTTTATGATTCAAATTTCTATTACGCGGCCGTGCTCTAGCTTGTACCAAATTCTCGCACTAGGCTATGTCTTAAACTGCTTCAAGCTCCCTGTGTCCAAACATTTTGACTCAAAAGTACCTTGAATTTGGCTCCCTATCACGCTTTCAACTTTAGAGTGGGCACTTGTTACAGGCAATATTGCCTTTTGACTCCTTCATACACATAGAACAAAAATTATTGGTGGATGAATCCACAACATGCCGATTCCGCTACATCCCGTTATAGACAACATCACAGTGCAAGAGCCACCACATTCGGTAGTGGAAATCCGGCAGGTTCCCTTTGTTAATTTTTGCTCTGCTAACAACTTTGGTCTTAGTGTTCAATGTCGTGGAGGCAGCCACGACATTGAAGGTTCCAGAGACATACATTTTCTTAAACAAGGTGATCTGGTGTCTTGGTGTACAGCATGGTTGCTATTGTAATTATGTGGTATATGTATCATATATCGGGTGCTCTGGTGTCCTGGTATACAACATGGCAGCTACTGTAAACATGTAGGGGGTAATCTTCTTATACTTTACACTACAGGGTTCCCTGGTTTCTTGGTTTACAACATGACTGTTACTGTAAATATAGGGTGCCAGGTGTCTTGGCTTACAACATGGCTGCCACTGTAAAAGTGTAAAGGGTATTCTCCGTATAAAGGATGCCGGGTGTCTTGGTCATGGGGTCAACTGGTTTTTGTGGGTGTCACCGGCCTGACCGTGTATATGTGTTTGTACGTCTCTCTCTCTCTCTCTCACTCCACTAATTTTCACTTTTATTTTGATCTCTTTATTTTCTGTCGACGATTCTCTGTGTTGTGCTATTATAATATTACGTTTAACAATACATAATTTCGTATCAACATAACCGTATTCCTAAATCTCATTTCCTAAATTGTGCAACATTTTCTCTAACCTTTTTAAACCATATTATAACCTTGCACTCTCACTTTTTTCTTTTCTCTTGCATTTTTTCTTACCATTTTGTCTTCCTCTATTTCTCTTACTTTATTTAGCTTGATTAGTCTCCTCATCTAATCATGGGGGGTTTTCTGGACCCATTCTCCCTCGTGTTTGGCCCCATTAGTTTTGATATTTTTAAGACATTCGATCGTTCGCCCCATTAGTTTGGCGATTTTAAGACCTTTCGTGCAATTGAGGTGTCGATGTTTTCCTGGCGAACGAATGGGAGCCTGCAATTTAGGAAGAACAGGCCTTTGGCCGGGGCATTTTTTTGGTATTCATAGGGGGGTCTCGTTTTTTTGTTTTTTTTAAACTAGATGCAAGTCTAGGAAGAAAACTAATGATAATAATAACATACAAAAAGTAAAAAATACAAATAAATGAACATATAAACACCTCCCTTTAACCCTTTCGCTGCGGGTGACGTTCTGGAACGTCCTGGCAATTTACAGCAATTTCCAGGCTTCAAAAATCTGCAAAAAACGTAAAAATTGAGTGTCAGTGGGCGGGAGCGTGAGGGGCCCACCTCCGTTCCTCAGAGCAGCAAGCGGCCCACTGAGGTAGACTGTGTCTCGCGTTGGTCTCTCTCTGCCTCTCACAACAGTGTTGCCAAGCGAGCGAGTGCTAACAAATAGCGGGTTTCTCGCGTTTCTATGGCACCGCTGCGGGTGAACCAGACCACGTACGAGGCCCGTTCTGGTCTCATTTTGAAGCTATTTTCGCCTAGTTTTCGGCAGAATACAGTTCATTTAATGCAGATGCTTGATTCATCATTCAGGAGTGCCTGAATATGCCCTAAATAGCCCAAAACAGCCCGCAGCCAAAGAGTTAAGCTCTTTTCATTATCTGTCACTATCATTCATATCTTTCCGTCTATGCCTGTCTGTCCAGTTCTGCTAATGTCTGCCTGTCTGAATGGCTGACTGTTTGACATGACTTTGCCGTTCAGCCAGTGTTTTATATCTATTTGTTAATTGACCACTTGCGAGTTTCAGGCTATAAGAATGTTGGAGCTGTACACATCGATGCAAAACAGAAATACAGTAATGATGTAGGTTTCTAATGGATAGAAAGTATGATTATTTTAATTTATTGGGATTATAAATGCACTACAACCAAATTTTATCTGGTAATTCAGCTGGAAGAAACGAGCATAGGGGATGTCTTCGAAATTGTGTAGCAACTTGTACGTCTCTATCATGTCACTTCTGATCCTTCTATCCTGCAGCGTCTGGAGATCTAGGCGTCGACATCTCTCCTCGTAGGGAAGCTGCGCTTGAGATTCTGCAGTCCAGTAAATATGCAAAGATCCTCCCTTTGACCTAATACTAAAAAAGGCCATCTTTCTGATGGCACTGGCTATGGGTGACAGGGTGTCTGAGTTGGCGGCGATGAGTTCGGAGCCAAACTGTCTAAGATTTACAAGGCGCAACATGGGTGTACATATTGCCCCTGCTCCTAACTTCATTGCTAAGAATGAACATTCTATCCATGTTTTCACAGAGTTCGAAATACCGGCTCTGAAACAGGGTGACAGGCACCATTTATTGTGTCCAGTCCAGTCACTTAGGTTATTTATGCAAGCTTCCCGGCCATCACAGGCGGTAGCCCTCTGGGTTTCACGGACAGGTGTTCGATTACAAAAACGCCGGCTAGCCGCATTATTGGTAGAAGTCATTAGGGAGAGTAATCCGGGCGTGTTGGCAAGATCACACGATATCCGTAAATGGGCGGCATCACTTCGATTCCTCCATAATTACTCTCTAGAAGATATTCAGAAGACCCAATTGTGGTCATCAAATCATACCTTTCTCACACGTTACCTGTCCGTCAATCTCATGAAACCTTCTCGTACATGTGTAGCATTAAGGCAGAAAGTCTAGTTTTAAGCTGATTTAGTGAGGTAAAAAGGAGGGTGGGGGGGGTGTATCCTAGCTAAGGACTCTACCTGCCTCTGAAGTGAGACAAAATGTAACGAGTATTAAGGTAATGTGTTAACCCGTTCCCTAGGCTAAAGTAAGCCTACGCAGGAACATGGTTAAATTTCTTTTCCCTGTTGGTTGAAAGACTATAGATGCAATAGGGTTTCCAATATACTCAATAATCTCAGGGATTACATCTAGAGTAAGAGTACAAATATTTTGGTAATATAGTACCTAAGGCCATGAATATGTAGGCCTACATATTAATAAAATTGGGTAATAATGAAGGTTTCATTTTCCCAGGAATATATAGACTAAAGGATTAGTTTATTCTTGTGTTACACCAACTGTTCTATTAATACTTATAGGTGTTAACACCACAGGCTTCCTTTAAGAATCGCCGCCTGTAACTATCTTTTATATTTTCTTTGATATTAAACTGACCTGATTACCTGGGTTATTAGTGGTATGCGATGTTTAGATGAATGTCCCCACTCCAGTCTTGGGAATTCAGGCGCATCGTCAATGATGAAGGGGCCACTAATAAATTATAGGTTTGAGTCCCAAAGGGAATAATGAAATCCTAATATTTAGTAGTGGCCCCGGAATCATTGACGATTTTTGTTATGCCCTGTTTTTCTACAGGTTTAACTTGGGTAATGTGAGTTCTAACTGACTGGGTATATAAGGCTGCATGCACAATACAAGGTATGAGGAATAGAGAACACAAAAGAAACACACGGTAACAAGACACACGATCACGTTTATTAATATACCACTGCTGAATACTCGTGCAAGACAATATGATAGAAATGAACAACACTAGCATAAGTGGATCTGGATGGAGCCTAGTCTCCCACTTCCAACGTTCAGGTATTAATCTTCTGATCACTGGCTTATTTAACAGGTTTATACTAGAGACCATCAATGTTACTTATAGATTCATATTCACTGTTAGATTTATTACTGGTAGCTCTGGTGCACAAGTAATAGTTCACAGACTAGATTAGACACGCGTATTTTAGAGCACGGGAATTCTAGTAACCTCAGGGGGTACTGATCTAAGTTTTATATTCTTATGGCAGAAATACGTAGAACACAAATCAGTGGGCGAACGTTAGATATCACTAGGGTTTTACTCCTATGTAATAATATCTGGATAAAGGTAATTACGAGAGTTAATGTCGCCTGTTAATTAATAAACACTGATACGCTTAGCACTTCCCAACTGGAATGGTTATATATGAATTACACTGGGCAAAGATATAGCCACTTCGTAGAAATATTAATAAGTGAATCTCTAAACAGCACTGTAACAATGTAGTACTGATAGAGTGAATCTTGGGTAGTATCTGATTGGTCTGGTCCTGGTTATCTTGCGTCCATGATGTTGGGGGCTAACGACTGGTTCCGCGGCCGTCCAGGGTGTCCATATGTATGAAGTTCTCAAATACGTGGACAGGTCCTTCTATCCAAATCTGCCACGGAGTCTGCCAGCTCTGGAACTCACTTCTCAGTAACTAGCAAGGATAGAGCTCAATGTTAACTCTGGTGACCAACCTGGATTGGTGTCTATCTTTCAACTGATTTTACTGGGGGCTGGAGCTGGGTTTATAGGCTCGGTTTTGGGCCCTGTAGGCCATAGGGATCTCGAGTCTTATGGACTTATTTGAGCTCTCAATAGATACGGGGACTAGGTAAGGTGGTGATTACTGTTGTGGCACATGGCTATAGGAAGCCTTCATATTTTAATATAACTGAGCCTTAGTAAGAGGTACTATTTTGGCTATACTGGAAGTATTGAGGGGAGAGAGACTGGATCTACTTTGCGAGGAGGATGGGGACAGCTGTGATAGGAGCGTCTCTCTTAGATTGTTCAATCTTCATTCTATGGTATAGCTGAGGTGCGAATTTAGTGATCAGAGTATGCAAGAAAGGTAAATGGTTTATTGTGAGTTAATAGAGGTTAGTAAAGGTGTTAGTCATGCATGGTTAGTTCATTGATAGGAAGAATTCCTCTGCTACCTGGCAATGACCCGGGAGTCAAAACAGGGGTCAGGTATACCTCCGCAGGGGTGGGGGTCTCCCTCCTCGGGTGGGTAAAAAGGGGTAGCTGGGCGCCCTCTCTCTGTGATGGTCGTCCGGCGGCTGTGGCTAGGGGCTTGCCATATCACCAGTGTTTGTAATAAGCCTCTGTTTATGAGACAGATGTGGGTGTTTTTAGTATCAAAACCGAAGGTGCCTTGGCTAGCTGGTTATAATCGGTTGGTTGTTAATTTCATGGTTTGCTTGGTGTGGTGGAGACTGGTTGCTAACTCTGCCACATTTATCTGGAAGTATGGCAATAGAAGTTAGTTACTGGCGAGGCGGCGAGCCTCGCACCGACGACCATTGGGTGCAGGGTTGTGAATTGGTTGTAAGAGAATAGATGGCATGCAAGGGGTTAGTAAAGTTCTAATGTTGTTCTGGCCTACTAAGTGAAGGCAGGCTGGATAGGAGTATATATATAAAAGGCTGGAGAGCGTTAGCAACGGAAAAATCAAGGATCTTCAAGAGGTATGAGAGAGAGAGGCTAGGTCGGACAAGAGTCGAGAAGCGCGGGGTATTTTAATGAGAGGGGGAAGCTCAGGGGGGCTACAGGGAAATTTGACCCTAAGGTCTCTGGGCGTGGGGATGGCATTAGGCTGCAGTTGATATTGGAGTTTTGAAAGGACAGTGAAAGTACGTTAGCCAAATGTTACCGGGGGATGCAAATACGGGGTGGTATATGAGTGGAAAAGATAGAATCATGTGGACTGTGGGGCAGTGGGGGAGAAGGAGGTTAACTGTAGGTGTATGCTTGACTGTGGATAAAGTGGGGAAAAACATGGTGTATTATTCTTCGTCAGTACGAGGGGTTATGGATACTATTAGTTGGCACGAGCTTTTGCACGTCTAGTTGTCCCCGGGAACTGCGTTTTCTATGAAATATATACCAAGAAAAGCGGCAGTTCGTAGGGGTACTTAGTTATTGTTTCGAGGTACTTATGACAGATACTGGTAACAAGGTTATCTACACAATCTCTGGTTGGGGTAAGAGGTGTAGGACACGAAGCAAATTGGCGTAGTGTGGACTGTGGATACGAAGGAGGTAAGTGGAAGACGTATGACAATTGTGGAAAAGTAAATGGAAAAAGGTGAACACAATGGCGGATAAAGATACTTAACCTAAGGATTGAATACATAGATTTATGGGGCGATGGGTCTTCAGAAACTTAGTCTGGCAAGACAAGATGTTAGGGAATGTTAATATTAATACTTAACCTAAGGATTGAATACATAGATTTTATGGGGGCGATGGGTCTTCAGAAACTTAGTCTGGCAAGACAAGGTATGTTAGGGTATGTTAATATTAATAACTAACCTAAAGATTGAATACATAGATTTAGGGGGGCAATTGGTCTTCAGAAACTTAGTCTGGCAAGACAAGGTATTTTAGGGTATGTTGATATTAATAACTAACCTAAGGATTGAATACATAGATTTATGGGGGCGATTGGTCTTCAGAAACTTAGTCTGGCAAGACAAGGTATTTTAGGGTATGTTGATATTAATATCCTAACTTAGGGACAGGGCATGGGTGTATTATAATATGAATGTATATTCTTGTTCATCATCGTGTAGGTAGAATCGGGCGGGTAAGAGGTGTAGGACACGAAGTAAAATGGCGTAGTGTGGACTGTGGATACGAAGGAGGTAAGTGGAAGACGTATGACAATTGTGGAAAAGTAAGTGGAAAAAGGTGAACACAATGGCGGATAAAGATACTTAACCTAAGGATTGCATACATAGATTTTATGGGCGATGAGTCTTCAGAAACTTAGTCTGGCAAGACAAGATATGTTAGGGAATGTTAATATTAATACTTAAACTAAGGATTAAATACATAGATTTATGGGGGCGATGGGTCTTCAGAAACTTAGTCTGGCAAGACAAGATAGGTTAGGGAATGTTAATATTAATACGTAACCGAAGGATTGAATACATCGATGAACGACGACATTATAGTCGTCGTCCTAATAAGGTGATGAAACCTGGTTGATCTGCACTTGGCACAATACGACACAAGGGCAGTGCCGCTATGTCGTATCAATACTGGTGGCAGTTAATATTATAGAGACACTTAGTTACTAGAGGAATAATGCAAGGGGGCGACTGAGCACGGGTTACATATATCTATACTCGTCATGGGAAATGATATACGAGGTCTAGGGACAGGCGTGGGTGTTTTAACTTCTAAGATATATAACATCTACTTCTTGGATGTAAGAACATACATAGATATATGGCTGTCTGATTTGTTGGCATTGGCTCAACTTAGGGACAGGGCATGGGTGTTTTTAATATGAATGTATATTCCTGTTCATCATCATTGTAGTTAGAAGTGTAGGACACGAGGGGGTAGTGTACGTGAGGTGTGGAAAATGGTCAGTTTAGAAGGGGTAGGTAGGTGCGGCCTGGAGCTGCTTAGCCCTGCGGGCTTGGGCCTGTCTGAATTGGCTGGCTCGGTCAGCTGGTCCTTTCGTTCTGTGGACCTTTCTTTCGGGTGTTTCTGTGTGGTGTTCACTCGTGGCTTCTGTGGTGGGCTTCTCGTTCTGGGGCATTTTAATTTTTGCCCTCCCTGCCATCCCCTTCCCATTCATCTGCTACATTGTTGAGTCTTGATATGTCAGATTAAGAACGGGTACGCCCGCGGGAGCGGGGTGCCAAGCGTGCCCAACAGCAGACGCACGGAAAGCGCAAGCCAGGTTTAGTTTAATTTTTACTTTTGTATACTTTATTTATATTACTAGTTTTTCCTAGTAATGGACCCACATCATAAGGACGAGTCCGTGAGTGGTTATTAAGAGCGTTTCGCTCACGATGTAAGGCAATCGTATTTTGAGTTTTCCTTGGGCGGGAAGTTTGAACAGCAAGCTTAGAGTTCAAAGATTGGCCATTACCTACGTAAGCCGCATCGTCAATGATTCCGGGGCCACTACTAAATATTAGGTTTTCATTATTCCCTTCGGGACTCAAACCTATATATATATATATATATATATATATATATATATATATATATATATATATATATATATATATATATATATATATATACGGTATATACTGTATTAATGATAAGCATGTTTCACACCAAAAAACATTCCAGATGGTTATATTTGCATAAAGAGAAACATGGGGAGTCCATAAATTTTGATGAGTGAGTGTACAAAAGGTGCTGCCAGCCAGTTTAGGTCGAGGTTCGAATCCCAAACCGGCAATAAAAAAACTCATTCCGTTCCTCTCCCCACAACACTAGAAACAAATATTACTATAGGTAACGCCAACGAACTTGACAATAATCTTGACACTTCTTGACACTTGACACTCGAAATGAATGAAAGCAATCGGAATGACGTTTCTATAATTTGGGAAGAGTCCACCAGGAAATAGGTGTGGATATTTACAGCCAGTTTGTTCAAGGCCCTTTTGAGTTACAGAGAGGTCAGGGATCAAGATTATTGTCGAGTTCGTTGGCGCTACCTATAAAACACACACACACACACACACACACAACTAGTGTAATTACACACACACCGAGCCAAATGGTCTAGGGCGCGGTCCGCGGGGTCGAGGATTCCAATCTCCCAGAATCCTAAAGGGTTTTTTCAGCTATCCTGATGAAGGGGATTGTATCGTGGTCCCTTCCTAGCCAAGCTGCTTAACTATCAGCCTGTGTTAACTTACACGTACTTATCATCAATGCATCTGTGTAGGCTATGTACTATGGTGGGAACTCGGCACCTCACGGTCGCTAAAGGTCAAGCTTAAAAACTACCCCCAAGACCCCCTTTCGAGATAAATTTGTAGTTTACCCCCATCCAGGTGTCGATATTTTTCTGGCGAGCGGTAGCGAGCCAGCATATATATACTTTTGCTTTGACAGCAAGCTAAATTTGTAAATTTTTCGATAGAAAAATTTCTCCGGCGAAGCCGGATTTCTCCATACAATGCTGGCTCGCTATCGCTCGCCAGGAAGAAATAGACACCTGGATGGGGATAAACGTCTTAAAACAGTTGGCTGAATGGGGCCGAATGGATACAAGCCAGGGAAAGAGAGAAAAGGAGAGAAAGCTAAAAAAAAACGGTGACCCCCCCTTAACACTTGTAGGGAGGTTGTGTATTCCATGTAAAGTAAACACTAAATGGCGAGTTGTGAAACCAAACTAGATATTAACCCTTACAGTACCAGCGAGGGTTATAGCCGTCAGTAGATAATTAACTCCACAGTCCCAGCGACAGCTATAGCCGTCAGTAATGTACTTTCCTTGTAACTGCCTGTACAACCCTGTACTTGGTACCATGAACGTGTGAGCATTGCTGGCCCGATATGGCTACACTTCTCAGCTTATATAAGACCCACTGAAGGGTGGGGGAGCCAGTTTTGCCTCATCTCTTGAGGTGGAAAGGTGGTCTCTCCTGCCATTTTGGCCACATTACTTGGGACTGGGGGGGACTTTTATTACTGTATCCTAAGGTACTGGACGGGTTAAACATTCTCGTGAAGACAATATTTGAGCTGATCATAATTTATTCATACATGCTAATTAATGGTTTCCGTGCATATCAGTCTTAAGGGGGCCCACCTCGCTTTTTTTCTCTTTCTCTCCCTCTCTTTGGCTTGTATCCATTCGGCCCCATTCAACCTACTGTTTTAAGACATTTACCCTCATCCAGGTGTCAATATTTTCCTGGCGAGCGGTAGCGAGCCAGCATATATATATTTTGTTGTTTGACAGAAAGCTAAATTTGTACATTTTTCGATAGAAAAATGTCTCCGGCGAAGCCAGATTTCTCCATACAATGCTGGCTCACTATCGCTCGCCAGGAAGAAATCGACACATGGATGGGGATAAACGTCTTAAAACAGTTGGCTGAATGGGGCCGAATGGATACAAGCCAGAGAAAGAGAGAAAGAGAAAAAAGGCAGGTGACCCCCCTTAACCCTTTCACTACAATGACGCATTTCTTCATTATATAGTGGCTATCACTAGATGATTTTATTAAGATTAGGAAGAATCTGTGAGTCAAGAGATAATTGTAGACCCTGGAGTTCCTTCCTAAGTAAATAATATGTCTAGTATTAGCATTAATATAATCTAAACTACGTCATGAAGATAGGTTACAGAGAGTTACACATTATTTATTAAAGAAAGGCGCCAAATAGGATTGGAATGGTCTATTGTAACAAACAGCATCATTCAATGCAACGAACACCTTCCAAAAGACCTTCCTAACTTGCCAGACCCTATAACAACCAACAGTAACATTATTGTTGTCATCAAGGGGGTCAACAATACAGAGGTCACTAGGTGGGTGACCGCCTGGCCATCTCAGGCTTCTCACAGCACTCGCTACCCGGTTTCAGTGTTAGGGCGAATTTCTTAATATTTAAAAACTTACCATATTCCTGGAGTAAATCAAGTAACAATACTCCGAGGTTTGACTCTGGGTAATGCTGTTTGTGAAACACGAGTCTCCTAGACATAAAATTTATAACCAATAAAGTAATGGCATACGAAGATAGCCCGCCAGAATAGACTTTGTTTAAGTAATTTGTTTTAAGTAATTGTTTTATAAAGAAAATTAAAGGGCAGGCTTCGGGATATTTTTGCAAACCATTCATAACCAATTGTGCAGAATGAACATTACCTATCATATTGATGCTAATGTCGACAGCTATGCCGCTAGCATTATCAACGTATTTTAAGATGGGAACTCGGGTTTTATCGATCAGCTCCACTGAGTTTCGTTTTGGTATATCCAGAGCATTTAGCTTATCCCGAGCCCTGTGAAGCGGCTTGTCACCCAAGTACCCGATGATGGTTACATCAATGTCACCATCGGGTAGACTAAGACCTACGGCCGAGCTGCCGTAAAGCTCTACTTTAGCTTGCGGCCACACACTCAACAGTGCGGTCTGTAGCCGTTTATATACGTTAAGTTTAACGTTTTGCTGATCCGCAGAGGGGAGAAAATTAAAACAAAAAATCCAAAAGTTCCTTATGGAGCCCCCAAACTCCTGGTGGATAGGGACCGGCCACCCAGCGACCGACTGAGGCAATATTTTTAGCTTTATTTCCACACTGGTCATGTTTTTCCCTCTCCCGCTTTTCCTGTTTTCCATTTACCTCCTTATCCCTTGCCCCCTTCTCCCTCTCCTTCCCCTCCCTCTCCCTTGCCTCCTTCGTCGTCCTCTCCCTCGCCTCCCTCTCCTTCCCATCCCTCTCCCTTGCCTCCCTCTCCCTTGCCTCCCTCTCTCTTGCCTCCTTCTCCCTCGTCTCCTTCTCCCTCACCTCCTTCTCCCTCGCCCCCTTCTCCCTCGCCTCCTTTTCTTCAACTAAATTTCTCAACGCGATCCTAAATTTCATATTATGCAAATAAAAATCAAACTTGCGATGAGCCAATATTTTCGACAAAAAATCCCCCAGCAATACCTGGCTTTACCCAGTGTTTTTCCATTCCGAGAGTATTTTACGACAACCACATACCTTTCTTTTTCTACAGCGGTAAACGAGTTGGAAAAAAAACTTAAGATAGGTGAGCACGCCATTGCATGTTTATAATCGGATCCCTCTTCTGAGGACCAGTCTAAGGAAAACTTTGCTATGGCTTTTTCCTTTATGCACTTGGGGCAGACACGACATAAGTTTCTTACCCTTAACGCGATTTTAATAGTGGTCGCCGGCTGCGATATTTTGGCAGGTGCCTCGGCGTCTAACAGGATCTGCCAATATGCCTCCATAGCACTAGTTTGGAGCCGAATGAACACTTGTTGTATAACGATATAGTATAACTATCAATTAAAGCTATAATCAACCAAATGACAAAAACACGATGGTAATGCGATGAACAAGCACAAAACAAACTTTCTCCAAGAGATCCTAGGAAATAATGACGTGAACTTGGCTGTAGCTTCTAGACATTAACTGATTTTGGATACACTTTCAGTATGTGGACCATTATTTAGCGATGTTGATGTATTAAATTACGCTGATTCATAATAATACCAAATAGTTATAAAATATAAACACGATTAACCCCTAAGTGTCGGCGCGCAACATAAGTCGAGTATAATAAATCTGGACTATCTGGCGGCGCGCGACATAGGTCGTGTGGCAATTTCAGCACGTAATGTTGCTGAGAGAGAGAGACAAGTGGTGGCAGGAGAGTAGCGAGCGTATGACTGCTCCAGACCACCGTGGCGAACCTACTGACACGAATCCCACCTCCTCCCTCCCTCTCTACATACTGAATTGTATGGGGAAAGTACCGAATTACATGCTTTTTGCACTCGCGTTGCGCGGTTGTTGCAAGAAAACTAGCCGTCATAAAAGGATCGTTATGGTGTCATTGGAAAGCTCTGTTTATGCCCTTTCAGGGATAGATACTTGTTTTACGCTCTGGGTCTTATTTAGGCATGAAAATGATCACGTAAACAGCCCTATTTTGGCTAAAAACACCCCACTGGGCGGTACATATAAATAAACCGCTAGCCCGCTAAACTAGTGTTTTAAAAATAAATCATTATATTAAATAGAAAATTTCTCTCGAATTTAAATGGTTACCCATAAAAATTATCGTTTTCTCTAGTAACATCAATAAGAGAAAACTACAATTTTGATGGTAAGCTACACCATTTTCTGTTTACCTGCACTCGTATTCCTATAGTCCCACATACACACCCCTTCCACTACCTTGTTCTGCAGAGTGTTGGGGTTTGTACTGAACGGAGCATAAAGAATACATAATAGCTGATGAAGGTGAAAGGCTGGGATCCAAGGTACAGTCGAGAGCAATAATAGGGTTACACCCATTTGAATCCTTAAGCGGGGATTTTTTTAGTTTACTCTAGACCTCTATCAAGCTTAAATAGGCACCCCCTAACCATATATCAATATATATATATATATATATATATATATATATATATATATATATATATATATATATATATATATATATATATATATATATATATGCCGCTGCCAGCCAGTTTAGGTCAAGTTCGAATCCCAAACCGGCCATAAAAAAAAACAAAAAACAATTCCGTTCCTCTCCCCTCCATCCCTCCTCACAACACTATAAACAAATATTACTATAGGTAGCACCAACGAACTTTACAATAATCTTGACACGACACTCTAAATGAATGAAAGCAATCGGGATGACGTTTCTATCATTTGGGAAGAGTCATCAGGAAATAGGTGTGGATATTTACAGCCAGTTTGCTCTAGGCCCTTTTGAGTTACAGAGAGGTCAGGGATCAAGATTATTGTCAAGTTCGTTGGCGCTGCCTATAACACACACACACACACAGCCAAGTGGTCTAGGGCGCTGTCCGCGAAGTCGAGGGTTCCAATCCCAGAGATCCCTAAAGTTTTTTTTTCAGTTATCCTTATGAAGAGGATTGTATCGTGGTCCCTTCCTAGCCAAGCTGCTCAACTATCAGTCTGTGTTAATCTACACGTATTTATCATTAATGCATCTGCGTATGTAGGCTACTATGGTGGGAACTCCGCCAAAGGTCGCATGTGACCTCGTAACTATGGTAGAATAACCATTGTACTATATCTAGGTTCTGAAAAACTCTGTAGATTTTCAGTCTCACGGCTGCAATTGAACAATAAACCAACAATATAATAAAATATAACTCACACACACACAGTTTATAAGAAGTTTTACCTGGACTTGTGGCTGGGGTAAGGTAGAGGGAGAGGGTGGTGGGGGGGGGGGGGGCTTAACGGGAACATCACCACAACTACCACTATAACCACCACAGGTGCCACTATTACCATCATTATTACCTAAACACATCTTTACAACCACCACCAAAAACAACATATATCGATAAAGTGAGACGTCAAAAAAATCGTTCTATATGCTCTAAAACTATTGCGGCACTTACCCCCACTGATCACACACACACACCCACCTAAGCCTTCGTTTCCAGATGTCGCCAATTGGCTAAAATACAGACTACACACACATCCACAGCCATTCCAACGATACATAAACACTTAACATGCATTTCACGCAATACATTCCCAGTTAAGGAGGCGCGATAATAATGAGCTTAGCTCGCAATGCGTGGATTCCCCTTGACGAACAAGTGAGTGAATTACACACACGCACAGAGTAGTTTCATATTTTCTAATGAATATCGACAAATCATCTGCTATCTATCTATCTACAGTATTTCCTGACGCCGTGATCCCCGAAGGGGTGGCCACGAACGAACCGCTCCCATGCACCTCTGTCCCCGGTCAGTCGACGCCCCTCCCCCCAACCAGCACCGCCTTCGTTCATATACTTCCTCACTCCATCCTTCCACCTCTCTTTCGGTCTACCCCTCCCTCTCTGTCCTTCCACCTCGCTCTCGTACACCCTCTTAGTCATTCTCTCGCTTTCCATACGTTCCATATGGCCGAACCATTTCAAGTTGTTCCTTTTCACACTTTCCAGCACATCTACCTCCACACCACACCTCCTTCTTACTTCCTCATTAGTCTGTCTATCCCTCCATGTAACTCCGCACGCAGTTCTTAGGTAATTCATTTCAACTGCTCTCACTCTTTGTCTGAGTCTCTCAACCAACGTCCATGCTTCGCTTCCGTAAGTCAGTGTCGGGATTACTGGTACCACACTGTCATGCAAGGACTTCTTCACTTCCATACTGACCACCCTATTTCTTGTTACTGCTTTCAGCGTTCCTACAACCCTCTTCCCCTGTTGTACCCTCTCCCGCACTTCTTCATCCACAGTCCCATCTTTACTCAACACACTGCCCAGATACTTAAAAGAGTTGACGATCTCCATAGCCTGATCGTTCAGCTTCACCTCACACTCTGTGACTTCACCCCTTTCGAAGACCATAATCTTGCTCTTCCCCGCATTTACCTTCAAATTCCGTTTTTCGCACACTGTTCCAAACTCATTTACCAGACCCTGCAACTCCCATTCATTATCACTCATCAGAACTGTATCATCCGCAAACAGCAGTATAGGTAGCTTCCATTCAATTCCCTGCCTTTTCAGCGATACACCAACATCCACTGCTCTTGATAGTATTTCTTTCATGACTCCATCCATATATACAGTAAATAACCACGGGGACATCACACACCCCTGTTGCAAACCAACATTCAGGTAAAAAAACTCGCTCTGCTCACTCTCCACACGTACTGCCGCCTTTGCACCCTCATACATGCTCTTCACTGCTTTCAGCAACTTGCCATCTACTCCGTATATTCTAAGTACTTCCCACAAACCTTCTCTATCCACTCTGTCATAGGCCTTCTCCAAGTCCATAAAGGCAACATACACCTTTTGTTTCTTCTCCAGATATTTCTCCACAACACAATTCAGGGTAAAAATCTGATCTACACATCCTCTTCCCTTCCTAAAACCTCCCTGCTTGTCGCCTATCCATATCTCCGTTTTCACTCTCACTCTCTCAATCACTACCCTACTGTATACCTTCCCTACTATGCTTAGAAGACATATTCCTCGGTGGTTACCACACACTCCTCTTTCCCCTTTGCCCTTATATAGGGGGACTATTATGCCAGTCTTCCAGTCTTCGGGTGCACTCCCCTTCTCCCATGCTAGTTTGCACATTTTCCATACCCATTCGATCACTATCTCACCACCATACCTCAACATTTCCCCACACACTCCATCTGTTCCTGGTGCTTTCCCCAACTTCACTCTTTTCATGGCATCCCACACTTCTGACCTCCTGATCCCCACCTCCCCAGGGATCGGTACTAGGACCAATTCTCTTTCTAATTTACATCAACGACATAGATGAGGGCCTCACCTGTACAATCTCAAAATTTGCTGACGATACAAAAATTGCAAATAGCGTACTCTCAAAAGAACAAGTTGACGATATGCAACACAATCTAGATAAATTGTCATGTTGGGCCCAAATTTGGCAAATGAGTTTCAATGAGGATAAATGTAAAGTACTACATATCGGATACCTAAATGAGAAAGCAAACTATTCGATGAATGGCACTCAGCTTAAGAATGTAAACAGAGAAACCGATCTGGGAGTAACAATATCGAGTAACCTAAAACCGAGTCAACAATGTTCAGAAGTTGTTAAAAAGGCAAACAAAATAATTGGCTTTATAGGCAGGTCATTTGAGCATAAGTCCAAAGAAGTTATCCTAACCCTTTACAATTCCTTAGTCCGCCCTCTTCTGGAATACTGCGTTCAATCCTGGTGCCCTTATTACCAAAAATATATAAACAAGCTAGAACGAGTTCAACGTAGAGTTACCAAAATGATACCTAGCCTAAAGAACAAACCATACGAAGAGCGTCTTAGAGAATTAAATCTATTTCCTTTAACCCAGCGCAGATTAAGAGGTGACTTAATTCAAGTGTTCAAAATCATCAAAGGCATCGACAATATGAACTGTAGTAAGTACTTCACTATCGACCAATCTAATTACACGCGGGGAAACGGTTGCAAAATTATTGGTAAATCTTTTAACTCGAATCTAAGAATTTCTTCTTCAATCGAGTTGTCAACTTGTGGAATGGGCTTCCCCGAAACGTTATAGACTGCATCACCGTTGATTCATTTAAACTCCGCCTAGACAAATATCTCGCTTCATACCCGCGACTGACTGCGTTTGTAAATGAATAACTTTATTTTATCCCTCCCTCAGTTACTAACCCATCTGTCCCCTACTAACTTCCTAATCCTGCCACGGACATTAGTTCCAGGGCAGTAATTCCCTTTCCAATGTTCCCTTACCCACTCTAAACCACTGTTTGGACACTTGATCCTCAGTGTTTTGGAGGACAAGCAACCTAGAAGGGTCACTAGATCTGTTGTTGCTTGATTTCCTTTGTACTCCTTTGTACCTCCTCCTCCACTACTTCTCTTCTTCTCCCTCCCATACCATATCCAGCTATGTTTGCTGGCTCTTCATTCCTTACATTTAGCAACTCATTGAAGTACTCCCTCCATCTTTTGACTTTCTCTTGCTTCTCGGCTAGCATTCTCCCATTCTTATCTTTCACCCCCTTACTACCTTCCCTAACTTTCTTGACTTTTTTCCAGAACAGTTTCTTACTCTCCCTCCATTTTACACTTTATCTGCTAAGGGGAGATATTTATTGTTTATCTACTAATTGGTTTTATATATATATAATATATATATATATATATATATATATATATATATATATATATATATATATATATTTATATATATATATATATACCAACTTACCAAGGACTCTATCAAACTTTTAAAAATACCCCCAAGACCCCCTTTCGAGATTAATTTGTGGATTTTTTGGTAGAAAATTTTCGGCCGGTTCCTCCTTAATTGCAGGCTTGCCAGGATAAAATCGACACCTAAATAACCTGAAAGGTCTTGAAATCGCCAAACTAATGGGGCGAATGCCCTAAAAATCTCAAAACTAATGGGGATACACATGAGGGAGAAGGGGTCCCAGTTTAACCTCTCCCTTAACCCCTTCAGTACCAGTGTCGTCCGTTTAACATTATTCTGGCCACTATTAGACAATTTTCTTCAGCTTTAAAGGGGCTTCCAACAATTAACAGGCTTCGAACTATCTCACTTAATCCTTTTTAGTACGGTACCACAGATCCTTCTTAAGCTGCACAAAATCATCTAAATAAAGCTTGACTAAAATGTTATCAGACGCCGCCGGTAAAGGGGTTAAGATATTAAATTTTCCCCTTTGCCACCCATTCCCAACACTGACCTCTCGTTATGTCACTGCTGTCAGCCCTATTCCTTCACCTCTACAGCATGGGGTCAAGAGCTTACCTGGAATTACAGAAAAGAAGATATCAGTAAAATAATAATAATAATACAAAAATATTAATATAAATATGCACACACACACACACAGACTTTTCTCTACTTCCACAACTAAATTACTAACCTCATGTCAAAAGATTCAAAAAGTGACTCCAGCCCTCATACCGTAACCCCACACTCCCACCCCCACATGCCTCCCCAATCCCAGTCCCACAACCATATCCTTCATCCACTTCTTCTTCATCCTCCTTTACCAGCCTTCCGATTGCCTTACTCATTTCCTTTGACATTCTTCTTCTTCTTCTTCTCCTCCTCCTCCTCCTTCCCACCTTCCTCCTCCTCCTCCGTCTTATTCCTCCCCCGTCCCTTCCTCCTTCTCATTCTTCCGCTTCCTCTGTTGGTTTTATACATCCTTTAATCCCACAGTATTCCTCCTCCCCCTCCTCTTCTTCCTTCTAAACTGGGCTCCGTTAGGTTTGTCGCAGTTTGTAAGTCCTTTGTATTACCTTGTATTCTTTTATTCTCCTCCTCCTCTTCCCTCTTCTAGTATTCTTCTTGCCTTCCTCTTTCTCCTTCTAGTCAGCTTCTCCATTATCCCATACAGTACCAGTGACGTCTCTTTCAGTATATTCTGGCAACTATTAGATTATATTATTAAGCTTAGCAAGGACCTCTAACCATGAAAAGGCTACAGGCCATCTCATTTATGGTTTTTGAATCCTCCTTAACCTGAATAAAACCGTCTAATAGTTGCCAGAATATGATGATGAGGACGTCCCGGTACTGCATGGCTTAAGGGGGGTCACAGGCCTTTTTTTCTCTTTCTCTTCTTCTCTCTTTGGCTTGTATTCATTCGGCCCCATTCAGCCTACTGTTTTAAGATGTTTACCCCCATCTATAGGTGTCAATATTTCCTTGGCGAGCGGTAGCGAGCCAGCATATATATATTTTGTTTTTACAGCAAGCTAAATTTGTACATTTTTCGATGGAAAAATTTCTCCGGCGAAGCCGGATTACTCCATACAATGCTGGCTCGCTATCGCTCGCCAGAAAGAAATCGACACCTAGATGGGGATAAACGTCTTTAAACATTTGGCTGAATGGGGCCGAATGGATACAAACCAGGGAAAGAGACAAAAGGAGAACAAAAAAAACGGTGACCCCTCTTAAACCTCCTAATTCTCCCCTTTCTACAAGTATTTCTCAGATTTATTATTTTCTTTTGTTCCCCTCTTTCTCTTCTTATCCTCCTCTTTCTTTCTTCTCTCCTATCTCTCCTCCTCATTGTCTTCTTTTTCTCTTTTTTCTCTCCCTCTATCTCTCCTCCTTTTCTTCTTCTCTTTCTTCTCTCCCTCTATTTCTCCTCCTTTTCTTCTTCTTCTCTTTCTTCTCTCCCTCTATCTCTCCTCCTTTTCTTCTTCTTCTCTTTCTTATCTCTCTATTTCTCTCCTGAATCTCGAAAGTGGCCAATTTGTTGATCGGCCTCCTTATTCTACTTCAATCTCCCTTATAATTATTACAAGCAAGCACTTATCTTTGTGTGAGAGAGAGAGAGAGAGAGAGAGAGAGAGAGAGAGAGAGAGAGAGAGAGAGAGAGAGAGAGAGATAGAGAGAGAGAGAGAGAGAGAGAGTGTGTGAGTGAGCGTGAGAGAGTAAAATTGAGTGTAAGTGTGACAGAGGGCCGAATTGGGGAGCAATTAGGTTGAATGTAGGGAGGTACAATAAGATAAACTATAAGGGAACTAGAATAAGATAGATAGTACACCACTTTGTAATTGTCACTTAAAAACAAAATAGAAGGAAACATGCTTACATTACTGAAATGTTTGTGGACATGCAGTAATGCAAGTAATGGTCGCTCTTCTGTAAATCTAAAATGGGAAAGGGGTGGGACCTTCTTTTTTTGTTAATAAGAAGTGAGTTAGTGTGTGTGAGTGTCTGAGTGAGTGTATATGTATTTAATGAGAGTGAGTATGTGTGAGTGAGTGTTTGTATATGGGTGTGACAATTGGCGCCTTTGTTTTGTTTATCATGTTGTCACTTGTGGTCCAGTACAGAATAGAACAAACAATTATAATTATAAGTCTCAACAGGGTAGCGAGCGTGTTGTTTGTCACTAACACAAGATACGGTAAGGTCATTATTTCTGAACACAACAATACCATTTTAAATAACTTGAAAGCCCTGTCAACACATACACACCCACTCTCTCTCTCACAGACACACACTCACTCACATATACAAACACTCACTCACACATACTCACTCTCATTAACCCTTTCGGTGCGGGTGACGTTCTGGAACGTCCTGGCAAGTTACAGCAATTTCCAGGCTTTAAAAGCCTGTAAAAACCGTAAAAATCAAGTGTCAGTGGATGGGAGCGTGAGGGGCCCACCTCCGTCCCTCAGAGCAGCGAGCGGCTCACTGAGGTAGACTGTCTCTCGCGCGGGTCTCTCTCTCTCTCACACAACAGTGTAGCCAAGCGAGCGAGTGCTACCAAATAGCGGGTTTCCCGCGTTTCACTGGCACCACTGCGGGTGAACCAGACCACGTACAGGGCCCGATCTGGTCTCATTTTGAAGCTATTTTCACCTAGTTTTTGGCAGAATACAGTTCATTTAATGCAGATGCTTGATTTATCATTCAGGAGTGCCTGAATATGCCCTAAATAGCCCAAACATAGCCGCAGCCAATGGGTTAAATACATATACACTCACTCAGACACTCACACACACTAACTCACTTTTTATTAACAAAAAAAAAAAAGGTCCCACCCCTTTCCCATTCTTAAGTAAGCCATTTTAGATTTACAGAAGAGCGACCATTACTTGCATTACTGCATGTCCACAAACATTTCAGTAATGTAAGCATGTTTCCTTCTATTTTGTTTTTAAGTGACAATTACAAAGTGGTGTACTATCTATCTTATTCTAGTTCCCTTATAGTTTATCTTATTGTACCTCCCTACATTCAACCTAGTTGCTCCCCAATTCGGCCCTCTGCCACGGCCATTTCAAAGTCCAAATCTCTCACTCTTGTCCTCTGTAGCGGGGAGGACCTTGTACCCCTGAGACACAGAAGTGCAGACCTGAGAAGAGAGAAAGAGAGCCGGCATCTCATCAAGTTATAACTTGGCTTCTATGCTGGCGCTTTTTCTCCGATATTTGTTCAGCTAATCTGGCATAGAAGTCACTTGCAGAAGGTCCCATTCCTCCCGACGATGAGACGACCCGAGGAGTAAAGCTTCCTTGATCCCTGTTCAAAATTCTTTCTTCATAAGCGCGTTTCTTCTCACTTTCGTTTCTCAAGTATGCCGCCTTGAGTCCTCGCTCACGACATGTTTGTGCTCTTGGGTTGAAAATTCTGATGTCGAAAAAAGCAGGTTATCCCCTCGTCCAAAAAATTTGAGCACTTACGTCTACTCTTGCTTCATTTGAAGTATTTGCAGTAAGGTGGGCCAAGCGCTGTTCGTCCATAGGCAGAATGTTCGGTTCGATTTTGACATCATGGCACACCTCGTCCAACATTTGTGCAGTGATGTCTCGTACTTCATCATGCCGGATACAGATGAATCCTCCTCTCTTACAGGTCATACAGTGGTTGGAGTTGTCTATTTCTCCACATGCACATTTCAGCGGCAGGTTCAAAACTGGCCACCCATATCTCAAGGTTACGGCATCATTGAATTCTTATTTATTAAAGCTGAAGCCTTTTTCCTTTATTGGAAATGAAGTGAGCCAATTTGAAGCCCCTGTGTCTTGTGCCATCTCAACTCTCATTTTCAGTTCTTCACTACATTCGGTCTTAATTTGTTCTAGGCTATGTTTCTGTCTCTCTTCTCTGCTCTTTGTAATTCCATTTCTTGCATTTCGTTGTTCATCTTCGTCCACCTCATCATTTAAATTTTGTTCCCGTAATTTTTCTGTCAGAGACGTAGTAAGTTTAAGGGAATTTTGGTACTCATAAGGCGCAGCCTCCACTGGATTTATGATCCCCATACCTCCGAACCTTGGCGGAAGAGCTAATAGATCTCTTTGCTCTTGCTTGATGCCTTGCCTCTCTGTTAAAGCAGGTATGTATGCTTCTTTGATTGCTTCTTCCAGTGGTTGGAACATCAGTCCAATGTCAGGCACTGTTCTCATAAGAAAGGTCCATCTGTGCTTAACACCATATGTGAAGGCAGTATATGCAGCATGTGGTTCAGATTTCGCAATGTCTGCCAGGGTTCTCACTTCCTTTACCCATTCCCATACCTTTTTTCGTACATAGACTCTCCTGCATTCTTCTGTGGCTATTACTGCTCCCAAATGGCGTTGACCCTCCTTTGTAATATTCAATCCTGTTCCATCAAAAATCCACACTGCTTCTTCATACTGGTCTTCTTTCACAATTAGTACAAATTTAATAGCATTAGGATGGTACCCAATGACTGAGCCAACCGATTGTACTCTCCGCCATCATTCTTTGAGATCCCATATTCTTCCTGCACCTGTGAGGTCATCAGCATATGCCACTTGTTTCACTCTGGTTTCCTCAAGTTTTATTTTCTGCTGCACAATAGATAGTGCCAGAGTGTACATTGCCATTGCCACTGGATCTCCTTGCGTTGTTCCTTCATTTGATTTGAGAATTTTCATTTCTTCCTTCTTTGTGCTTCCCACTACAAACAGGTTAGCTGGCTCCTTATGTGTTTTCTATGTACTTTGCAATGCTCGGGCATTTGATCTTGATGTTGTGAATAGCTGCCTCCCTATTAATGGTGTTACAGGCATTTGTTGCATCCACTAGCAGAACCGCTTCACAATCTTCCTCATCATACACCTTCCCCATTGCATGTATTGCTGCTTCTCCTCCGGCTTGCTGTCCTGCACATACTTGTAAGTTGCCCACTGCTCTTTGTACATCTTTTCCAAATACAGATATGATTGCTTTTCCTATAATCCATCTAAGAACTTCCCCAACGCCTACTGGTCTAATTCCTGGATTCATACTTAAAGGTATCAGGTGACATGCTGTCAGAGCTTCTATGTTAACGCATGGTGATGATGCCAGTTTCTTTGCAAGCATTGCTATTGCTTCACAAAGGTCACTCGCGGTTGAACCCAATTTGTTTTGACTTAGGAAGATCCTCCAAGTCTTAGCATCTATACCTGATGGACCTGACTCTCCCTGTGTTTTCAGTGCCTTTCTCCATATGAGGTCTCCAGTTATATTCTCATATACACTAACTCACTCACACACATACCCACACACACACACACACACACACACACACACACACACACCTGCAGTAAAAAAACCCACACATACACAGATTCAGGGCCATTTTTTCATCAATCCTCTTTTTGAATATCCAACCAGACATTTTCTTCCTTTATACGGTGTATAGACAGGCAAAATTTTGTTTATAATCACAAAAGTTCAATTTATTTTTATTTGTTTTCTATGTGATTGAGGGAGGTAAAAGGCATAACTGCCTATAGCGAGTGCCTCCCCCATAGTTGAAAGAGTGACAGGGCCAAAATCAAGGGACGTTCGAGCCAAAATGCCTGGACACACGGAGTTTGAAGCAATTTAAGTCATAGGAAGAGGGAAAGACTGATTCTGGGAGAGAGTTCCAGAGCTCAGCTGTTGAGTAGAAGAAAGTTTGAGAGTAACGTTTCACTCTTGGGTTGGAGAGTTGCACAGAGTAGGGGTGGGATTGAGTTGCAAGACGGGTACCACGTGCCCTACGTAAAGGAGGTGGTATGCACTGGGATAGCACTGATTATTATAGTAGCGATAGAATAGCGAGAGAGATGCAACATTGCGGCGGAGAGAGAGAGAGATTGCAGAGACTTGGTGAGTGGACGGGAGTTAATGATACGAAAGGCCATCCTTTCAACTTTGTCTAGGAGAGCGGTGTGAGAGGAACCTCCCCACACATGTGAACAATACTCAATACAAGGGCGCACTATGCCCCTGTACAGAGCAAGAAGCTGTGCAGGGGAAAAGAACCCCCTAAGGCGGTTGAGCACACCCAGCTTCTGGGAGGCTGCCTTAGCATACTGGTAATATGGTCCTTCAAAATGAGAGCAGAAGAAAAAGAGACACCAAGAATATTGAGAGAAGATGAAGGGTTGATTTTTGTATTGTTGAAGAATAAGGGATAGTCCGCTGGGAGATCCTGACGGGTAGATAGATGGAGAAATTGGGTTTTGGAAGCATTAAAGTTAACAAGGTTTTCTCTGCCCCAATTGGAAATAGTATTTAGATCAGAATTTAAGAGTACTATGGCTTCATTACGTTTGTCATTGAGGGATTGCTGGCTGGGGCGTTCTGAAAAACTAATGGAGTAGTGCAAGGTTGAGTCGTCTGCGTATGAATGGATAGGAATTAAGGTACAGTTAAGGAGATCATTTATAAAAATTAGAAAGAGAATAGGAGATAGGACAGAGCCCTGAGGAACACCGGAGTTTATAGGGTGAGGAAGTGAACAATGGCCGTCCACAACCGCGGCTATGGAACGGCCGGAAAGGAAATTGGAGACAAAGGCACATATGGAGGGATAGAAACCGAAGGAGGGTAGTTTAGAAATTAAAGATTTATGCCAGACTCTATCGAAGGCTTTCGATATGTCTAGTGCAATAGAAAAAGTCTCACCGAAGTCCCGAAAGGAGGATGACCAAGAGTTAGTAAGATATGAAAGAATATCACCAGTAGAGCGACCCTTAACCCTTAATTAGCGGCTCACCACATAAGTCGAGTTAAATAAAGCTGGACTATGTGGCGGCGCTCGACATAGGTCGAGTGGCAATTTCAGCACGTAATGTTGCTGAGAGAGAGAGACAAGTGGTGGCAGGAGACTAGCGAGCGTATGACTGCTCCAGACCACCGCGGCGAACCTACTGACACGAATCTCAGCTCCCTCCTCCCTCTCTCACTCGCTACATACTGAATTATATGGGGAAAGTACCGAATTACATGCTTTTTGCACTCGCGTTGCACGGTTATTGCAAGAAAACTAGCCATCATAAAAGGATCGTTATGGTGTCATTCGAAAGCTCTGTTTATGCCCTTTCAGGGATAGGTACTTGTTTTACGTTCTGGGTCTTATTTAGGCATGAAAATGATCACGTAAACAGCCCTATTTTGGCTAAAAACACCCCGCTGGGCGGTACATATAAATAAACCGCATAGGCCGCTCGTAAGGTGTTAAGGAAGCCATACTGGCGATCTGAGAGCAGACTATGAGAAGAGAAATGCTTAAGAAATTTGGAAGCAAGAATAGTTTCAAAAACTTTAGAAAGACAAAAGATGAGAGCAATTGGACGATAGTTGGAGGGTTGAGAGCGGTCACCCTTCTTTGGGACAGGTTGAATGTGAGCAAACTTCCAGCTTGAAGGGAAGACGTTATAGGATAGACAGAGACGAAAGAGTTTGCCTAGGCAGGGAGTTAGCACGGAAGCACAGTTTTTGAGAACAACAGGAGGAACACCGTCCGGACCGTACGCCTTATTAGTGTTAAGCCCAGAGAGGGTAGAAAGTACATCTTTAGAAGAGATTAGGATATTAGGCATAAGTAAGAGAGAGGAGGGCGGAGAGGGAGGAATAGCACCGGAATCATCCAAGGTGGAGTTTTTAGCAAAAGTTTGAGCGAAGAGTTTAGCTTTGTCAGAGGAAGAAGTGATGGTTATGCCATCAGAGTGGGAAAGACGAGGAAGAGAAATTGTTGGAGAGGTTTTTGGCTAGATGCCAGAAAGCTTGGGAAGAGCTAGAGTTGGATAGTTCAGTGCATTTATTATTGATGAAAGAGTGTTTGGCAAGTCGAAGAACAGATTTGGCTTGATTCCGGGCAGAAACATATGAAGAATGAGAGTCTTGAGTTTTAAGGCGTCAGTACCGTTTGAATGCTTCCTCCTTATTGTGGACAGCAGTAGAACAGGCGTGAGTAAACCAAGATTTTTTAGCATTAGTCTGAGAGAAAGAGAATGGAATGTATGCTTCCATGCCCGATAGGATTACCTCGGTAATGCGTTGAGCACTCTCCGAGGGTCCCCGGCCATGGAAGCAGAAATCATTCCATGGGAAATCAAAGAAGTACTGCCGAAGAGCCTCCCAGTCGGCAGCACCAAAGTGCCACAAGCGCCGCCGGCTAGGAGGATCGGGTGGCCGTACTGGAGAGATAGGACAGGTGACAGAGATAAGTTTATGGTCGGAGGAGCCCAAAGGAGAGAAAAGATCGACAGTATAAGAAGAAGGGTTAGAAGTTAGAAACAGGTCAAGAATGTTGGGCCGATCTCCGATGCGATCCGGGATACGGGTGGGTTGCGGAACTAACTGCTCTAGGTCATTTAGGATAGAAAAGACGTAGGCTTGTTCACCAGGTGGATCAGTAGTGTGAGAGGAGAGCCATAGTACAGGTATTTGTCTGTAAACCTAATGTTCGCGTATTTAAACAAGAGTATTCTCTTACAAAAGAAATGTGTGTGTGTGTGTGTTTCTTTTCTTATATCAATTGTGCTCCATATATAGCAAACGTATTCAATTTCAACAGGATAGAATGCATGTTGTTTGTCCCTGATCAAAATTGTGGTAAGAATTTCTGAAGACAACAATACCATTGTAAATACCTTGAAAGCACACACACAGTAAAAAAAAAAAAAAAAAAAACACACACACATACATACATATACATATTCAGGCCGTTTTCTCGTACATTTTGTTACCCATTTTCATTTTAGTAATTACAGAGATGAAGTTCCAACCATACATTTTCTTCCATTGGGCAGTTTGTAGACAGTCGGATTTTAATAACACACTATAAATTAAGTAAAAGACTTTGCAACTGAATAGCCGTCCTTTCCTCGTTCGATTGGAAATAGACAATAACCTTTCCACATAACTCAGGATATAGCCCTGAATTATCTGATTGAATATTATAGTTAATATACCGTCTCTGTGTAGGTACACAGTCAACATTGAGTGTTCAGATATAACATAATTAGATGCACATAGTAAGTGTTTCAATTGTTTATGTTCATTAATCTTAACAGATAAACCAACAATTTTGTATGTCAATGTAGCATATTATTATCATTATTGTTGGTATTATAATTAATTATTATTATTATTATCATTATTATTATTATTATTATTATTATTATTATTATTATTATTATTTTTATTACTACTACTATTATTATTATTATTATTATTATTATTATTATTATTATTATGATTAATTATCATTATTATTATTACTACTACTACTACTACTACTACTACTACTACTACTACTACTACTACTATTATTATTATTATTACCGGTATTATTATTATAATTATTTTATATTTGAGCGCACAACTTTTACAGTGTAGATATACAGTGTAGATATACAGTAAGGGTGTATTGCTAATTGACCACTTGCGAATTTCGGGCTATAAAGAAGTTCAAATTGTAGACTTTGATACTAAGCACAAATAAATCATAAATACTTTTGCAATATCCATATAAGCTCAATAAAGTTAAGTCATCATAACTTATTTCCATTACAAACTCACATATATAATATTTTCTGCTAGATATGGACGTCTACGGTATGAATTTCCGTATAGATCAAAACGCGCAAGTGGTAAATTGAATACATAGAAACAATAAGAAAGTAGATCTATCTGAATGTATAGATAGTCACACTTATATAATAATAAATAGATGAGTAGATAAAGTGACAAAATAAAAGGCCTACTCACGAACAGGGACACACACACTCATAAATACATATGCACTCAAACACTCATACTTATTTTCAGTCACACAAACACACACACACGAGCGCTCACACAAACATTAACCAAACAACAGTACAATGCCTGGACCGAATATGGACATCACAACTCGGAAATAATGTAACTATTCCGGCAACCTTAGAAGATCACAATTGTATGAATAATAATAATAATAATAATACAAAAATAAACATAGTGACCCAATCTTGTTTATATATTTCCTATTACGTTCATTAACAAGAACAAATATGTAGATGATATCAGCAGCATACCAATCATAATTATAATTATTTATATATATATTTTTGTTTCTTTCTATGTGAGTGCGGGAGGCAAAAGGCAGAACTGCCTGTAGCGAGTGTCTCCCCCAGAGATGAAAGAGTGACAGGGCCAAAATCAAGGGACTTTCGAGCCAAAATGCCTGGACATACGGAGTTTGAAGCAATCTAAGTCATAGGAAGAGGGAAACACTGATTCTGGGAGAGAGTTCCAGAGTTCAGCTGTTGAATAGAAGAAAGTCTCTGAGAGTAACGTTTCACTCTTGGGTTAGAGAGTTGCACATAGTAGGGGTGGGATTGTGTTGCAAGACGGGTACCACATGCCCTACGTAGAGGAGGTGGTATACACTTGGAGAGCCCTGAGGAACACTGATTATTATAGTAGCGATAGAATAGCGAGAGAGATGCAACATTGCGGCGGAGAGAGAGAGATTGCAGAGAGTTGGTGAGTGGACGGGAGTTAATGATACGAAAGTCCTTCCTTTCAACTTTGTCTAGGAGTGCGGTGTGAGACAATCCTCACCACACATGTGAACAATACTCAATACAAGGATGCACCGTGCCCTTGTACAGAGCAAGAAGCTGTGCAGGGGTAAAGAACCCCTTGAGGCAGTTGAGCACACCCACTGGGAGGCTGCTTTAGCAAGACTGGAAATTTGGTTCTTCCAAGTGAGAGCAGAAGAAAAAGAGACACCAAGAATATTGAGAAAAGATGAAGGGTTGATTTTGGTATTGTTGAAGAATAAGGGAAAGTCCTCTGGGAGTTCTGGACGGATAGTAAAATGGAGAAATTGGGTTTTGGAAGCATTAAAGGTAACAAGGTTTTCTCTGCCCCAATTGGAAATAGTAGTTAAATCAGCAGATAAGTGTTCTATGGCTTCATTACCTTTTGTTTTTGAGGGAATGCTGACTGGGGCGTTCTGGAAACCTAATTGAGTAGTTTAAGGTAGCGTCGTCTGCATATGAATGGATGGGACTGGAAATTAGAAAAGAGAATGGGAGATAGGACAGAGCCCTGAAGAACAACGGACTTGATAGGATGAGGAAGTGAGCTATGGCCGTCCACAACCGCAGTTATGGAACGGCCGGAAAGGAAATTAGAGACAAAGGCACAGATGGAGGGATAGAAACCGTAGGAGGGTAGTTTAGAAATTAAAGATTTGTGCCAGACTCTATCGAAGGCCTTCGATATGTCTAGTGCAATAGAAAAGGTCTCACCCAAGTCCCGAAAGGAGGATGACCAAGAGTTAGTAAGATATGAAAGAAGATCACCAGTAGAGCGACCCTTAAGGAAGCCATACTGGCGATCTGAGAGTAGATTATGAGAAGAGAAATGCTTAAGAAATTTGGAAGCAAGAATAGTTTAAAAATCTTTAGAGATACAAGAGGTGAGAGCAATTGGACTATAGTTGGAGGGTTGAGAGCGGTCGTCCTTCTTTGGGACAGGTTGAATGAGAGCAAACTTCCAGCAAGAAGGGAAGACGTTAGAGGAGAGACAGAGACGAAAGAGTTTGCCTAGGCAGGGAGTCAGCATGGAAGCACAGTTTTTTAGTACAACAGGGGGAACACCGTCGTCCGGACCATACACCTTCTTAGAATTAAGCCCAGAGAGGATAGAAAGTACATTTGAGAAGAGGTTAGGATATTAGTCATAAGTAGGAGAGAGGGTTGGAGAGGGAGGAATAGCACCAAGGTGAAGTTTCTAGCAAAAGTTTGAGCGAAGAGTTCAGCTTTGTCAGAGGAAGAAGTGATGGTTGTGCCATCAGAGTGGAAAAGGGGAGGGAAAGACGAGGAAGACAAATTGTTGGAGAGGTTTTTGGATAGATGCCAGAAAGCTTGGGAAGAGCTAGAGTTGGATAGTTCAGTGCATTTATTATTGATGAAAGAGTGCTTGGCAAGTCGAAGAACAGATTTGGCTTGATTCCAGGCAGAAACATAGGAAGAATGAGATTCTTGAGTTTTAAGGCGTCGGTACCGTTTGAATGCTTCCTCCTTGTTGTGGACAGCAGTAGAACAAGCGTGAGTAAACCAAGATTTTTTTGCATTAGACTGAGAGAAAGAAAATGGAATGTATGCTTCCATGCCCGAGAGGATTACCTCGGTAATGCGTTCAGCACTCTCCAAGGGTCCCCGACCATAGAAGCAGAAGTAATTCCAAGGGAAATCAAAGAAGTACTACCGCCACCGGCTGGGAGGATCGGGTGGCCGTACCGGAGAAATAGAACAGGTGACAGATATTAGTTAATGGTCGGAGGAGCCCAAAGGAGAGAAAAGATTTATAGTATAAGCGGAAGGATTAGAGGTTAGAAATAAGTCAAGAATGTTGGGCCGATCTCCGAAGTGATCCGGGATACGGGTGGGTTGCTGGACTAACTGCTCTAGGTCGTTTAGGATAGAAAAGATGAAGGCTTGTTCACCAGGTTGGTCAGTGGAAACAGAGGAAAGCCATTGGCGGTGGTGAACGTTGAAATCTCCTAAGATGGAGATTTTTGCGAAAGAAGAGATGGATAGAATGTGTTCCACTTTAGAAGTTAGATAGTCGAAGAATTTTGGATAGTCAGTAGAATTAGGGGAGAAATAAACAGCGCAGAAATATTTAGTTTGAGAGTGACAAGAAAGCTTTAGCCAGAGAGTTGAGAATTCAGAAGAATCTAAGTTACGAACACGAGAGATAGCAAGATTGTTGCGTATATAGACGCAACATCCACCTTTGGCTCGAAACTGAGGAGAGAGATAGTAGGAGGATACAGAGAAGGGTTTGCTGTCAGTAGTCCCAGACAACTGTGTCTCGGTGAGAAAGAGAAGATCAGGGTTGACAGAAGAGAGGTGGTGTTCCACAGAGTGGAAGTTAGAAGAAAGGCCACGAATGATGCAGAAGTTAATAGTAAGAGTAGAAGGTAGTGGTCCAGAGCATTTTGTGGAGTCATTGTCAGGGGACAGTCGAATGGGGGCATTTCTGGTCCCCCACCCTGGGAACCCCGAGGCTGGTTGTAATGTCATAATTTTGGCAGAGAGATAGTGAGGTATGTAAGGTGTTTGTAGTATAGTGTGTTGATAGTAAGAGAAAGTGTTTTGAAGGGCAGGCTGGGGTTGCCCTCAGTGTTGATGAGGCACAGAAAGGATCAGCTAGGGAGGCCAGGTGGTGAAACAGGAGTTCCAGCTGTCCTTATCAACCACCTAGCACTCCCCGGGAGTACCGCCCTGTTCGGCTGGTGCCTACAGCCTTCTCCTAACAATTCTGGAGGTGGGATTCCCGGTCCCAACCTCCAGGAGCTGACTGCGCCACAAAGTGACGGGCGGTGGGGTCGCCACATCCCTATATATACAGTATATATATATATAATCCTGTATTAGTACAGTATTTTGAAATAAATAATACAGGTGCTGTATACAAAAATTCACATACTCACTTTCATATTGTAATTAAAGTTTGACTGATTTTGTATGCGTGTATGCATTTGATATGCATAAGATGATTTAAAAACTGACATAATTGAAAATATGATATCCTTTTATTTTATAAGCGGAATTAAGGTTTACAATCAGCATGGATAATAAGAATCAAGATTATCTATAAATAGACCGTGTTCTATTCCCCTGAAATATTTGTTGATTTCATTAATTGAGTTTAGTAGTAAAGTTGGTTGGTGGAGGGAACATAATAATATCTTAGTAATACCATACATAATAGGCGCCTTTACACCAGCCGTATGTCTGAAATGTTTTGTGCGATTTGTTTGATTGATGGCTAGATATGGAAAATGGCAGACAATCAATCATGACAAGAATTTGTCATGGGTCCTTCATTGTTATTAAAAATCCTTACTGTGTCTATCTGTTTGATCATGGATGGCATCATTGAGCAAACGTAAACTTTTGAATGAGCTCAACAAGCATCTGTGCCTCACTTCCAGCATTTTTTCACATGGTTTGAACACAATATCCTCATGTGTGAAGGCGACTATTTGGACTCATTCTACAGTATATTTAATTCTATATTTTATTAACTACAGAAACTATTAATATGGTTGAAAATATATATACAAAATCCTAATTCAATGCTTAATGTACAGGAAGTTACAACCATAAACCAATTCCGTTGTTTGTATTTGCATATAACAAATCATAAGACTCCCATTAATTTGAATTAATGTCTGGATATCTCCCTAGTATAATTCTTCCTACTTTCTCCTCTTAATTCCTTTGGCTAGCTTTACTTCCTAGTGTATATATTTCTTCCTTATTCTAGAGCACTACCTTCTTCCTCCCCCCTCCCCCTTCTCCCATTTACTTCCCCGTCCTTCTGCCCATCTCCCTCTCCTTACTTCTACTCTCCCTCTCACTTCCCCTCTCCCTCTCACCCCCTTCCCCTCATTCCTCCTCAACTCCCCTCTTTACTCTCACCTCCTGGCTCCCTCCCACTTCTTCCCTCCCTCTCCTTCCTCCCACATCCCCCTTCCTTCCTCCTCCCACATCCCTCTCCTTCCTCCTCCCATCTCCCCATCCTTCCTCCCACCCCCCCCTTCCTCCCCCCCCTTCATTCCTCCTCCCACATCCCTCTCCTTCCTCCTCCCATCTCCCCGTCCTTCCTTCCTCCCACCTCCCTCTCCTTCCTCCTCCCACCTCCCCATCCTTCCTCCCACATCCCCATCCTTCCTCCCACCCCCCATCCTTCCTCCCATCCCCCTTCCTTCCTCCTCCCACATCCCTCTCCTTCCTCCTCCCATCTCCCCATCCTTCCTTCCTCCCACCTCCCCATCCTTCCTCCCACCTCCCTCTCCTTCCTCCTCCCACCTCCCATCTTTCCTCCCACATCCCCATCCTTCCTCATCCTTCCTCCCATCTTCCTTCCTCCTCCCACATCCCTTCCCTCCCATCCCCATCCTTCTCCTCCCACCTCCCCATCTTTCCTCCCACCTCCCTCTCCTTCCTCCTCCCACCTCCTCTTTCCAATCCTCTCCTTCCTCCTCCCCATTCCTTCCACCTCCCCATTCTTCCTCCTACCTCCCCATCCTTCCTTCCACCTCTCCATCCTTCCTCCCACCTCCCCATCCTTCCTCCCACCTCCCCATTCTCCCTCCCCCTCCTGCACACAGAAAGTCCAACAGACGCCAGAAACTGGTTCAGAGTCATAATTAAGGCCATGCACAATTAGTAGAGCCAACATGTAGAGCTAATAGTATCAACTTCCCATGTATGTACATCAAACCCCAGTCGTGTTAAAATAATGTAGGTCGAAAATTCGCTAGGGGCTATTTTGGCTCCAAGATTACCACTAGTCATAGAAGAGTGTCAGTGTCACCAATGGCTTTCTCATACTTAATTAAAAACAAAAACAAAATAAAACCAGACATTTTCTCCATTTGTCTCGGAAGTGAACTTACGGCTGAAATCGTGAATTCATATTTTCGCTGATGATATTCAAAATGGTTAAAATGAGTGTGTAGATGTTGGTAACCATTCTTCGTATTTTAAGAAGTCCAGGATTTGTTGTTATAGTTTCATGTAGCGTTGAAGGATGGGTGTGTGGGGTGACGGGTGGGAACACGATGGGTAGGAGTGGCACACGGACATATACTTTTTTGTATATAATTATAATTGGGCCTGGGAAAAAGGCTATGCTGTATATTTACTCCAATATAGAACAGGATCCCATGTGGGTGGTGGTGTTTTTTCTTACCTTTATTTGGAGCTAGGGGATTAAGGGGAGAAGGATCGTTTTTCTGGTCCCCCTTCTTCCTCGTGTTTATCCCCATTATTTTTTTATGATGTTTTTTATGACGTACAACTCATTAGTTTGGCGATTTTAAGACCTTTTGCCCTATTTCTTTGTCAATATTAAGACTTTTCGTGTCATTTAGGTGTCGATTTTTTCCTGGCGAGCGACAGCGAGCTTCTAATTTAAGAGGAATCGGCCTTCGGTCAGGACATTTTTCTATCGAAAAATTTACAAATTTATCTTGAAGGAGGGTCTTGGGGGCTGTTTTTGTTAAGCTTGATGGAGGTCTAGGGAGGAAAACTAGAAAAATGATAAAGATATACAAATGAGCAAATAAATACGCGCATCCCCCCTTAAGCTAATGAACAGAGGGAGGCATTACTTGTAGTACTTGTTCTTCAGCCTACTAAGCTAATGAACAGAGGGAGGCATTACTTGTAGTACTTGTTCTTCAGCCTACTAAGCTAATGAACAGAGGGAGGCATTACTTGTAGTACCTGTTCTTCAGCCTACTAATCTAATGAACAGAGGGAGGCATTACTTGTAGTACCTGTTCTTCAGCCTACTAAGCTAATGAACAGAGGGAGGCATTACTTGTAGTACCTGTTCTTCAGCCTACTAAGCTAATGAACAGAGGGAGGCATTACTTGTAGTACTTGTTCTTCAGCCTACTAAGCTAATGAACAGAGGGAGGCATTACTTGTAGTACCTGTTCTTCAGCCTACTAAGCTAATGAACAGAGGGAGGCATTACTTGTAGTACTTGTTCTTCAGCCTACTAAGCTAATGAACAGAGGGAGGCATTACTTGTAGTACTTGTTCTTCAGCCTACTAAGCTAATGAACAGAGGGAGGCATTACTTGTAGTACCTGTTCTTCAGCCTACTAAGCTAATGAACAGAGGGAGGCATTACTTGTAGTACTTGTTCTTCAGCCTACTAAGCTAATGAACAGAGGGAGGCATTACTTGTAGTACCTGTTCTTCAGCCTACTAAGCTAATGAACAGAGGGAGGCATTACTTGTAGTACCTGTTCTTCAGCCTACTAAGCTAATGAACAGAGGGAGGCATTACTTGTAGTACCTGTTCTTCAGCCTACTAAGCTAATGAACAGAGGGAGGCATTACTTGTAGTACTTGTTCTTCAGCCTACTAAGCTAATGAACAGAGGGAGGCATTACTTGTAGTACTTGTTCTTCAGCATACTAAGCTAATGAACAGAGGGAGGCATTACTTGTAGTACCTGTTCTTCAGCCTACTAAGCTAATGAACAGAGGGAGGCATTACTTGTAGTACCTGTTCTTCAGCCTACTAAGCTAATGAACAGAGGGAGGCATTACTTGTAGTACCTGTTCTTCAGCCTACTAAGCTAATGAACAGAGGGAGGCATTACTTGTAGTACCTGTTCTTCAGCCTACTAAGCTAATGAACAGAGGGAGGCATTACTTGTAGTACCTGTTCTTCAGCCTACTAAGCTAATGAACAGAGGGAGGCATTACTTGTAGTACCTGTTCTTCAGCCTACTAAGCTAATGAACAGAGGGAGGCATTACTTGTAGTACCTGTTCTTCAGCCTACTAAGCTAATGAACAGAGGGAGGCATTACTTGTAGTACCTGTTCTTCAGCCTACTAAGCTAATGAACAGAGGGAGGCATTACTTGTAGTACCTGTTCTTCAGCCTACTAAGCTAATGAACAGAGGGAGGCATTACTTGTAGTACTTGTTCTTCAGCCTACTAAGCTAATGAACAGAGGGAGGCATTACTTGTAGTACCTGTTCTTCAGCCTACTAAGCTAATGAACAGAGGGAGGCATTACTTGTAGTACTTGTTCTTCAGCCTACTAAGCTAATGAACAGAGGGAGGCATTACTTGTAGTACTTGTTCTTCAGCCTACTAAGCTAATGAACAGAGGGAGGCATTACTTGTAGTACCTGTTCTTCAGCCTACTAAGCTAATGAACAGAGGGAGGCATTACTTGTAGTACTTGTTCTTCAGCCTACTAAGCTAATGAACAGAGGGAGGCATTACTTGTAGTACCTGTTCTTCAGCCTACTAAGCTAATGAACAGAGGGAGGCATTACTTGTAGTACCTGTTCTTCAGCCTACTAAGCTAATGAACAGAGGGAGGCATTACTTGTAGTACCTGTTCTTCAGCCTACTAAGCATATTTCCTGTTAACATAAATTTGTTCTAAACCTTTTTGTTCAATGTTCTGAGAATGCTAGAATACTTGGTGGAAATAACAAGACTAGTAATTACCTCTTTAGTAGTTTACCATGATACATTCTTTAAGGGGAGGGTGGGTCGTTCTTCTAGATCCCCTTCTCCCTCATGTTTAGCCCCATTAGTTTTCAGATTTTAAGATGTTTGCCCCATTAGTTTGTCGATTTTAAGACCTTGCGTCCCATTTCCTTGTCAATATTAACCCTCTCCGACATATGACGCGATTTTGAGCCGATTAGGGATACTTTAAGGCCTTTGTTACCATCAGGGGTATTAAAACCTTTAGTTTAGTTACTTCAACCTCTGCAGTTGTCTTTGAGTTAGCTGTGGGCAGAAAACAAATTTTGGAGAGGTAATTATAAGAGTGAGAGAACTCTATTTCTTATTGCTAATCTGGCAACCTCTGCGTCATATGTGCGTGAAAGGGTTAAGACCTTTCGTGCTCTTAGGTGTTGATTTTTTGTCTTGGCGAACGATAGTGAGCCTGTAATTTTGGAAAGGCCGGGAAATTTGTCTACCGAAAAATGTACAAATTAATGTAGAAGGGGGATCTAATGGATGTATTTTTTAGTTTGATGGAGGTCTAAGGAGAAAACTAGAAAAATTTAATGAAGATATCGTTTGTTTGTCTGTCTATCTATCTATTGCCGGACGCCTTACTCCCCTTAATGGGGGTGGCCATACACAGAATGCCCCCAAGCGGACCTATTCCCTATAAGAGGGACAACCCGAGCCAGTTTACTGAAAGACTTACAGGATTGACCACTCAATTTTGGATCCGTCCGACTCCGAGCATTATCTTGTTAGCATTATTTTTCTACAGTGGTGTTCGGCTAATCCATCCACTAACCTGCCTTACCCTTAGGTAAGCAGTACGGATTTGTATCAGGTTTAGGTTTACTCCCCTAGGCAGGTTGGTGACCAAGGCTGACGAGTCCCATCCACCCGAATTTGTATAAGGCTGTCTCCCCTAGATGGGTTGCCGACCAAGGCTAACGAGACCCATCCACCCGGTTTGTATGTCTGTTTGTATGTAAACAAGATATTTCACAGTTATAAACTGATTTTCACGAAATTTGGGGGGTAGATGGGATATGCACCAAGGAAGAAGTGATTCAATTTAGAAGCCGATCCGGATAATATGCCACACTGGTGTCTTTGTTGTGTATTTAGGTTTATTCTGTGCCAAAGCCAGTATAGGCGGACGTATGCGCTCTACCGAGTGCCCTTCTAAGAGATCTTTCCTAAGTTGAATAAAATTGCTTAGTGTTAGCAATAAAACAAAAAACACTCCATGATTTTGAAATGATTAATATTACCACTTTTCTTACAGGTCACCAGAATACCTTCATAATTAACACTGCTCACGTGATTCCAATTAGGTGTCGTGGCTTGGTCTTCAATTCAAAACGGCCACACTCCGACGCTTACAACCTTAACGGCCATAGACTAAAATGGCCACAGCTTCCTAACCTGGCCTACCCTCGACAAACTTAACCTAACATAATTTCACCAAATATAAAGTAACCAAACCAAACCGAAGCTAACCTAACCTAAACTATATAATACAATCACACCCACTCACGGGGGAACAATCACATCATACGCACAGAGAGAGAGAGAGAGAGAGAGAGAGAGAGAGAGAGAGAGAGAGAGAGAGAGAGAGAGAGAGAGAGAGAGAGAGAGTACAAAGGAGTACAAAGGAAATCAAGCAACAACAGATCTAGTGACCCTTCTAGGTTGCTTGTCCTCCAAAACACTGAGGATCAAGTGTCCAAACAGTGGTTTAGAGTGGGTAAGGGAACATTGGAAAGGGAATTACTGCCCTGGAACTAATGTCCGTGGCAGGATTAGGAAGTTAGTAGGGGACAGATGGGTTAGTAACTGAGGGGGGATTAAATAAAGTTATTCATTTACAAACGCAGTCAGTCGCGGGTTTGATGCGAGATATTTGTCTAGGCGGAGTTTAAATGAATCAACGGTGATGCAGTCTATAACGTTTCGGGGAAGCCCATTCCACAAGTTGACAACTCGATTGAAGAAGAAATTCTTAGATTCGTGTGAGTTAAAAGATTTACCAATAATTTTGCAACCGTTTCCCCGCGTGTAATTAGATTGGTCGATAGTGAAGTACTTACTACAGTTCATATTGTCGATGCCTTTGATGATTTTGAACACTTGAATTAAGTCACCTCTTAATCTGCGCTGGGTTAAAGGAAATATATTTAATTCTCTAAGACGCTCTTTGTATGGTTTGTTCTTTAGGCTAGGTATCATTTTGGTAACTCTACGTTGAACTCGTTCTAGCTTGTTTATATCTTTTTGGTAATAAGGGAACCAGGATTGAATGCAGTATTCCAGAAGAGGGCGGACTAAGGAATTGTAAAGGGTTAGGATAAATTCTTTGGATTTATGCTCAAATGACCTGCCTATAAAGCCAATTATTTTGTTTGCCTTCTTAACAACTTCTGAACATTGTTGACTCGGTTTTAGGTTACTCGATATTGTTACTCCCAGATCGGTTTCTCTGTTTACATTCTTAAGCTGAGTGCCATTCATCGAATAGTTTGCTTTCTCATTTAGGTATCCGATATGTAGTACTTTACATTTATCCGCATTGAAACTCATTTGCCAAATTTGGGCCCAACATGACAATTTATCTAGATTGTGTTGCATATCGTCAACTTGTTCTTTTGAGAGTACGCTATTTGCAATTTTTGTATCGTCAGCAAATTTTGAGATTGTACAGGTGAGACCCTCATCTATGTCGTTGATGTAAATTAGAAAGATAATTGGTCCTAGTATCGATCCCTGGGGTACCCCGCTACTTACATTGTTCCATTTAGATGCCTTACCGTTTATGACTATTTGCTTTCTGTCGCTGAGCCAATTTTCTATCCATTTCAACACACCGTCTTGTATTCCATGCGCTTTTAGTTTTAGCAGTAAACGTTTGTGGGGAACTTTGTCAAAGGCCTTTTGAAAATCAAGGTATATAATATCTACAGCTTTACTCTCATCGTAGAGGTTGAGGATATCGTGGAAGAAGTCTAAGAGGTTTGTTAAACAGGAACGTTTTTTACGAAAGCCGTGTTGAGTATCTTTAAGTATGTTATTTTCCTCTAAGTGATTTACGAGTCTGTCTCGTATGACCGTTTCTAGCATTTTACATACAACTGAGGTTAAGCTAATTGGACGATAGTTACTGGGTAGGGATTTGCTGCCTTTTTTTAATATCGGTGTTACGTTGGCTAGCTTCCACTGATCAGGCATAGTTCCACACTGCAAGGATTTATTGAATAGTAATGTCAGTGGTTTGGAGAGCTCATCCTTAGCTTCCTTTAGAACTCTAGGCGAGATTGTATCAGGTCCAGGCGTTTTATTTACCTTGAGTTTATCTAAACAATTCAAGACTTCTCTCTCTGTAACGGTGATATTGCGAAGAACATCTGAATTATCAATCTGAATCGGCGATGGTGTAGGGATATCACTGAGGTCTTCTGTTGTAAAAACTGATGCAAAGAAGGTATTGAGGGCATTACTCATTTGTACTTCGTCTTTGGTGTATTCTCCATTTTCATCGACTAGGCCTAACGGTCCAACAGTTGAAGTAACTACTTTTTTCTTTCTGATATAACTATAGAATTCTTTCGGGTTTGTTTTACTTTGATTCGCAATATGTAACTCTAAGGTCTTTTTACTTTGCTTAATTAACTTTTTGGCTTTGCATCGTAGCTCTACAAATTTCACCCGTTCTTCGTCATTTTGTGAGGATTTTAATCTATCATTAGCAAATTTTTTAGCAAGCAGACAGTTTGAAATATCTTTATTCCACCATTTGGGCTTATTATTATGGCCTGGACGCCCCTGGACGCCGTATTTTCGATGGTATGCAGTCTTGCACTGCTTTTAGGTAAGTGGTTTCGAATAACTTCCAAGATGTATTTATGTCGTTATTGTTAATTAAAAAGCTCCAGTCAGTTTCTTTAAACATAGCTCTAAGTTTATGGAAGTTTGCTTTCTTGAAATTAGGGACTTTTTCGATGCTACTATTTGGTTCGTTACTAGTAAACTTTAAAGTGAAAGTTATCGTACGATGGTCGCTGTTACTGAATTCATCACCAACATTCAAATTCTCTATTAATTCTTCTTTTGTTGCAAGTAAAATGTCAAGAATGTTATTACCACGGGTCGGCGTTCGAACAAATTGATAAAGCGAACTCTCTTGCAAGTTCGTATACAAGTCATGTCCGGAGTGTGAAGTAAGAGTATCGCCCCACTTGGTCACAGGTAAATTAAAGTCGCCAAAAATTACGGTATCTTGAGAGAGAGAGAGAGAGAGAGAGAGAGAGAGAGAGAGAGAGAGAGAGAGAGAGAGAGAGAGAGAGAGAGAGAGCACGCAATTACAATCTATGTTGTGAAATCCCGTTCTGCATGCAATCTGGTTTATTATACCGTATAATCCAGTTATGTACAAGATCTTGCGAATATTCAATAAATTCTGACACCTTCGAGATGTATCATGTTTTTATCCTTATAACTTAAAATGCAGATGCTACATTCCCACGGTATATATCTTGGTGGGTATATGGTTATAATAATTGTACCCTGATTAGTGCTTATGGAATGCTTCCACCATTTATGAAGCGAAATTTGAGTCACCATTAATAGTAAATATGTAAATGATGGACAGTCAGATAGATAGATAGATAGGTAAACAGATAGATATATAGATAAATAGATAGATAGATTAGTAAGTATATGGACAGATAACTAGAGTAGCCAACATACCTTTTATCAGAATGGATCAAACACACCATCTGAGGAAGAGCACTTTATTGACAACGTTTCGCAGATAGCTTCATCAGGTCACTAAAAAATACTATAACCAAGGTTTCTATCAGAAATATTATCTTTAATTTGTTTGTATTTCAGCGAGGGTGTGGTAGGTCTCTTAACAGCTGGGCAGGCCTTAAGGGGAAATACTTACGAAACTACCATTTTCAACAGGCATAATCTTTGGAATATAATTGGAAGTTTATAGAACATTATATATTATGTTTTGAAATATTAATATAACCTAATCCTAAAGTTTGGCACACCTATTTTGGGATCTCTCTCTCTCTCTCTCTCTCTCTCTCTCTCTCTCTCTCTCTCTCTCTCTCTCTCTCTCTCTGTATCTATGTAACTCTATTTTTTTTTTTTTTTTTATATATATATATATATATACTGTATATTTATGTATATATCTATCCACCAATCCATACATCTGTATACCCATTTTACATTAATTAGAGTGTCTGTACTTAAAGGAAGACCGCCAAGGCTACCGGTGGGCGAAAGAAGGTTGCTTTTTCTGAGGGCAAAAAGCGTGAACGATTATGCCCTGGTTATCATGGGAAAAGCAATAATACTGATGAGAGTGTAGGTGGTGTGTGTGTGTGTGTGTGTGTGTGTGTGTGTGTGTGTGTGTGTGTGTGTGTGTGTGTGTGTGTGTGTGTGTGTGTGTGTGTGTGTGTGTGTGTGTGTGTGTGTGTGTGTGTGTGTGTGTGTGTGTGTGTGTGTGTGTGTGTGTGAATTCAGCTAACATATACAGTTTATACTTGTAGTATATCCAATAATAATTCACCATGCCTCAACTTACCATATTACATACAGATGACAACAAAACTCACTATAACTTACTGAAATCCTCTGTGTTTAGCCTTGATTTACTGTATATAAAATAGAAGCATGTGTATGGCTAAATACAAATATAAATAACTTTATTTGTTTTCTGCTTAAAATAAAACGCATTGATATGATTTAGTTTGTAATGAGGTGGTCCTATCAGAATGGATGTCACGTGTCCTCTGCCTGGGAAATGCACTATTTAGTATATCTTCCTATAACATGGAACACAATAATCAGCTGGTTTTGTTATCCTATATCCTTGTTTGGGAGAGTGAAGGGTGTAACTAATGGATGACGGAATGAATATAACACAGACTCATTCATAATATACACTATATAGTAATTTTGAAATTAAAGTATGTGACACCCAGTCCCAATACCATCGTGGCATTAGTCTTTTCAATAATTGTTTTGTTTCAGTAGATATAAAACATAATTTCAAAGTACCTATTCACATGTGTGTGTGTGTTGTTGTTGTTGTTGTTGTTTTTTCTGCAAACGTATATTCACTTGTTTTCGGCACTCTTTGGGCAGTCAAAATTATGTACAGTTCGATTGGAAATAATAATAACATTTGCTAAATGTTCTAGTTAGGACAAACACTCGACATCGTTGATTAAATAGTTGAGGTGCTTACAACTAAGTTAACAATACAATTATAATACAAAATAAAAAGAACATCATACGTTAACCATTTTTTTTTTTTTTTTTTAAATAGGACCTAACCCAAGAATAATATACAGAAAACTATACCATCCGTTGCGTTTGATTGGGCAAGGCGGGCATGACCTTGGGCCTTGTACGGCTGGCCAGGTATAGGTAGAATTGCCTGAATATTAATTGTTCAGGCTATTTTTAGATAGGCACATTTATTATACAATTGAATATACAAAGGAATGAGAGAGAGAGAGAGAGAGAGAGAGAGAGAGAGAGAGAGAGAGAGAGAGAGAGAGAGAGAGAGAGAGAGAGAGAGAGAATAAAGAGAGCGAGAGAATAAAGAGAGAGAGAGAGAATAAAGAGAGAGAGAGAGAATAAAGAGAGAGAGAGAGAGAGAGAATAAAGAGGCAGAGAGAGAGAGAGAGAGAGAGAGAGAGAGTGTGCAGAAGCAGAGAGAAACTAAAGAGCCAATTACGCCCCTATTACATATACCTTGACTCAGGTAGACTATTTTTGCTAGTAAGGGTGGAGTATGGTGTCACGCCTAAAATGCATTACCTTTTCTTATCCCCAGCATCCTTTATCTTATTAACAACTATATAATTGCTAACTTTGACTCCATGCAAAAAGTCTGTATGTTTGTAAGTGAAAAAATAGATAGATAGATATACAGATATATAGTTAGATAGATAGATGGATACCGTATATATATATATATATATATATATATATATATATATATATATATATATATATACCGGTATATATATTATATATATATATATATATATTATATATATATATATATAGAGAGAGAGAGAGAGACGCCCATTTCAATTTTGTTCTGGCTATCATTAGACGACTTTTTAAAAGTTAGGAAGGTTTTTGTGGGAGTCAAAGGGTTAATTGAGATAGCTTGCAGTCCATTGATGGGTAGAGCTCATTACTAATATAAGTAAAATAGTCTAATGATAGCCAGTATGCAATGAATAGAGGGATCATAGTATTCAAAATGTGTATGTATGTCAATGTATATGTCCATGTATATGCATGTCTATGTATTTGTTTATGTATATACAGGCCACTCCCAATAATAAAAACAAAACAAAAAATTGTATAAATAAATACCGGTACATACAAAAAAGAAAAAAAGAAAAGAAAAAAGGGGTATGTGCCAGAGTATATACATATACTGTAGGCCTACATACATATACAGGTATGTATGTTTATGTATGACTGACTGTATAGTGCCGCACAGGTAACGCAAGGTGGTATGTAGGTAAAGGTGGGGTCTGTTGTCACGCCTACATTGTTAACCTTACTTACCATGTCTTGTCTTAAGGGGGGATGGCCGTATTTATTGTCTTAAGGGGTGATGGCCGTATTTATTGTCTTAAGGGGGGATGGCCGTATTTATTGTCTTAAGGGGGGATGGCCGTATTTATTGTCTTAAGGGGGGATGGCCGTATTTATTGTCTTAAGGGGGGATGGCCGTATTTATTGTCTTAAGGGGGGATGGCCGTATTTATAAGCTCATTTATTTATCCATTTTATATATTTTTAGTTTCTTCCATAGACCTCCATCAAACTTAAAAAAACACCCGCCCAAGACCCTCCTTCAAGATATATTTGTACATTTTTCGATAGATAAATGTCCCCGGTTCCTCTTAAAATCAGGCTCGCTATTGCTCGCCAGGAAAAAATCGACACCTAAATGACATGAAAAGTCTTATATTGACAAAGAAATGGGGCGAAAGGTTTTAAAATCATGGGCCGAACGTCATAACATCTGAACACTAATAAAGCTAAACATGAGGAAGAAGGGGGACCAGAAAAACTACCCATCTGCACTTAACTACAGCTCCAATACCCTCTTACTTCAATAACAAAAACTGTGGGTTCGTGCGTGTGAGTGAACAAAATATAAACAGTGAGAGTGTGTGCGTGCTGACGTGGGCGTGTACATATTTTCGTGCGTGTATATGTACTGTACGTGTGCGTGTATGTGAATCTGAAAGAGCGGTACATTACGAATTGATGGCTGTGAAGGACTCTGCCAGATATTCGTGTACGCTTGAGACATATTTACTTCACATAGTTAACGGGTATTCAAGGACTACGGCGTGCGTTGATCTTTAAAAGGGGATGGGCTGGTTTTCTGGACCACTTTCTCCATCATGATTAGCCCCATTAATTTTCAGATGTTAAGATGTTTGCCCCATTAGTTAGTCGATTATAAGACCTTTCGCCCCCTTCGTCAATATTTAGACCTTTCGTGCTATTTAGGTGTCAATTTTTTCACTGGCGAACGATAGTGAGCCTGTAATGTTGGAGGAACCGGCCTTCGGCCGGGAAATTTTTCTACCGAAAAATGTACAAATTAATCTAGAAGGGGGATCTAATGGATGTTTTGTTTTTTTAATTTTATGGAGGTCTAGGGAGGAAACTAGAAAAATAATGAATACATGCAAAAATCGCCCAAAAAGGGAACCATCCCCCCTTAAAGGAACTGGTGAACACAGCTCTGGACGTACAGTACAGTATAAACACAAGGGACAACCTTATTATGAAGCAACTCAAATTATCTCCGACTAGCAAGAAGTGGACAATAAATAGCTAAGTGCTATTAAAGTTCAAACATTGATTGTGGTTTGGCATAGGATGAACAAGAAAACTGTTGTCCATTTGACTGAAGATATGATAGTATTTTCAATATATACCTTTAATTAATACATGCTACAACATTAGGATATATATATTTACCCTGTGGCTACAGTAAGGTTCTGGGTTTTATATGCAAGACCAACAGATGGTGCAAGGTAGTGAACACTTTAGTACACATGCCATCAACATTTAGTTTATACCGGATTATGTTTTATAAAACTATAATTCTTGAGTTTTGAGTAAACTCATGTAGCAGTAATCCATTTGAACATCAAGGGTCCTTCTATAGTCTTCGGTGTGGTTACGGTATAATACTGTAACGAACTACAGTACGAAATAAATCCCAATAGTAAATCCATAGAAAAATCATGATTCGAACCCAGGAACTCGTCATTACTTATCCACTAATACAGCCACTCATCCGTACAGTAATATAGAACATATATTAATGGATGTAACTTTTCAACCACGTAACTCAGCTGAAGAACATGCGTTTAATTTGTCCTGCATTATACATCGATGGTAGAAATGCAGTACTAATAAAGCCAATTTTAACTTCAACTAGGAAAGAATTCTTGGACTCTAACAATAAAACTGCGATTAGTATTTGATTTGTTATTCCTAAACTGGTTTCAAGCTAAATGAAATCGTTTGCAGGCAACATAAATACAATGAATTATGAAAGATTCGTTTGTCAAGCAGCAATGATCCAGCAAAACACATTATGTAAGCTAGGGGGAACATTATTAGGCTAAATATATCTTTCCTGTGTTTAGTAAAATCGCTTAGTATGCATCCAGGACGCAAGAAAACATCATGGCATTTTACTAAACGAGTTATTCGAGATGCTTTAAGGAGGCAGTGGTTATTTGTTTGGTGTCTATTTCTTTATATATTAATTAACTTTTTAGTTTCCTCCCTACACCTACATCAAACTTTAAAAAAAAAAAAAAAAAAAAATAGACCCCCCTTCGAGATTAATTTGTAAATTTTTCGGTAGAAAAATGTCACGGCCGAAGGCCGGTTCCTCCACAATTACAGGCTCGATATCGCTCGCCAGGAAAAAAATCGATACCTAAATGGCACGATAGGTCTTAACATTGACAAAGAAATCTGGCGTAAAGTCTTAAAATCGCTAAACTAATGGGCCTAACGTCTTAAAATCTAGAAACCAACGGGGTTAAACACGAGGGAAAAGGGGATCAGAAAAACCGACCCATCTCCCCTTTAATTTCCTTGACTATGAGACGTCTTTTTATGAAACTGTCCAATAATTACAAAAAATATAAAGGGAAGGTAATTTTTTTTTTCAATCAAATACGATTATATAGTATGAGTCACACGATTACCATTCCCTACATTATATTTTCAGCAATTCTGGCCTGGAAGCTTCTTGATGAATTATGTTTAAGAATTCAGCCACGTCACATTATTTAACGTCAGTCTACTTTCCAATATTACTGCAATAAAATCCCGAAATGTTGTACAAAGAAAGCATACAATAATAAAGCAACGGAAAAGGCGCTCTTCTAACACCGCCTTAGTTGATTTAGGGTGGTGTCACACGAGCGTTTTTTCCGGCAATTTTTGATGAGCAATTTTGTTTTCCTCGTACTATGTTGAGGCTCCTTCGCATTGGCATCGGAAACTAGATTGAAGGTAGATTATGTTACGTAGTTTATTTCTTATGGAACTTATTTTTTGAAGTTGCCAGACTACAATTACTCGTACACATTGCTCGTGTGACACCGCCTTTATGGCTGACAAAGAACGAGAAATTCTGAGCCAATTGAGGTCGTGCATCTTGAACCCTGTCTATCATAATATTAACATTATAATAGTCTGCCTGTTCTTGTAGCCAATATATAACCCTGCCTGTCACGGGTTAGTTATTATAGCTTCAGCAGGTATCACGCCCTTGTTTTTCCCCTAAACATTTATCGGCAATACGGACCTGCCAGATTATGAGGTAAATCATAAAAAAACAATTCTGCTACTTAGGTCAGTCTATCTTCATTATAGTTTCCTATAGCAATGCAAAACATCCTCAACATTTTAATGATCGTATTATTGGTAGTTAAAAATTGACCATAATAGCTATCCTGTGATACCTCCTTTGCTTGATCGTATAGTGAATATAGATAGTTGTATATTATGAGTTATAAAAAATACACCGATCTTGGTCTTTCACCTTTAGCTATTAAGGAGTTAGTTTCTATTCATTACTTGACCATATAGTTAATATAAAATCATACCTATATTGAGTTTTACATATAGGTTATACAAGTTTTGATCTAGAGCCTTGTGTATCATGAGTTATGATTATTATACCATGCCTGACGTTACAGGTAATATATTGAGGAGATTGTAGGCACCAATCGAGCATGGCAGTACCCAATGGAGGCAACATAGGCATATAATGAGTTACTGGATCTCCTGTTTAATTTGTTTGGCTTCCCTCACTGTTTCTATTTGTGCCTCACCTCCACAGAGAGTAATCCAGCTTACTCTCGCAAACACTTCCTCCTCCTATTCAGTTCACTACACTTAACAAGCACACCACACGTCATTCCAACACATCTAAATTACCTCTAATGTACCTTGATTTTGGCTCTCTATCAATCTTTCAGCCTTGGGGGGATCACTTGTTACATCAGCTTTGCCTTTTGTCTCCCTCATGCACATATGAAAATAATTACCTTCAATACAAAAGCGACATTTAAATTTTAATTAGGGTAAAATTCAGCGATTTTACTCAGATTAGGGAGGCTCTTGGGTAATAAAAAATGGTGCATAGAATAATATCGATTAACACTGACTCCCACATTGCCATGATACAAATATAAAAGTCATCATCATCCGGAAGGGGTAATGGCAGAACTACTATTCAACACGCACTGTAAATAAAAACTAGTCACATTAATCCCAATATACCTGTTCTCACCTGTGTCTAAAGTATTGGAATTGACCTATCAATGTGCTAAGAAAATAGATCATGAAGACGAAGTTTTAACCACAATTACTTTTATCCGGTCGTTTAAATCAAATTGAGATGCAGTTTTGGTAATCTGGCAATATAAATACTGACATTTAAGACACCTGTGTTATCTGGTCTGTATCACAAGTTAGTGTTTTAAGGGCAGATATCCACTTGAGGGACTTTTTTCTGGACCCCTTTCTCCCTCATGTCTAGCCCCATTGCTTTTGAGATTTTAAGACGTTTGCCCCATTAGTTTGGTGATTTTTAAGAATTTCCGCCCCATTCTGTCAATTTTAAGACCTTTCGTGCCATTTAGGTGTCGATTTTATCCTGGCGAGCGATAGCGATCCTGTAATTTAAGCGTAATCGGCCTTCGGCCGGGACATTTTTCTACCGAAAAATGTACAAATTTATCTTGAAAGGGGGTCAAGGGGGTGAAATTTTAAGATTGCTGGAGGAGTAGGACAAACTAGAAACCCCCCCTTAAGTACACCTCATAAAAAGATGAAAGGAAAAGCTACAGTATCTTTAGGTGTGTTAGGAAGTAATTCAGTGATGTATCTGCAAATTATAAACACAAGTGAATTCCAGTGAGTGCAAGTGTTACCGTGCGGGACTTTTAACCCGGACTTTAAGGGGGCCCACCTCGCTTTTTTTTATCCTTTTCTCCCTCTCTCTTTGACTTTTATCCATTCGGCCCCATTCAGCCTACTGTTTTAAGACGTTTACCCCCATCCAGGTGTCAATATTTTCCTGGCGAGCGGTAGCGAGCCAGCATACATATATATATATATTTGTTTTGACAGCAAGCTAAATTTGTACATTTTTCGATAGAAAAATGTCTCCGGCGAAGCCGGATTTCTCCATACAATGCTGGCTCGCTATCGCTCGCCAGGAAGAAATCGACACCTGGATGGGGATAAACGTCTTTAAATAGTTGGCTGAATGGGGCCGAATGGATACAAGCCAGGGAAAGAGAGAAAAAGAGAGAGATAAAAAAAAACGGTGACCCCCCTTAAAGAACAGATTATGGGCATCTGATTCCCAAGTGTTCTTCCTAAAAAAGGTAAAATAAAAGTTAGGGGACTTACGCTAGGCTGTGCTTGGCCGCGGCGCTCATATATGTATAATTTCCTTTTGGAGTGAGCGGTAAGTAACTGAGTTAGCCAGCTTGGTACCTGTACAGGGGCTACTGCACATTATCAATGTTACCACCTTTTACTACCCTGGATGGAACATCACAACTGTCCTCTTAACGGGGCGTAGTCACATCTACACAACTACAACAGTTGGAGTACTGCCACATATCCTACACAAAGTCGGTCACATTTCCTACACCAAAACTGAGTAACCAGCATATCTCCTACACCACACGGTGCATGCGGCATAACTTCTACAATTATACTGTCATATTTCCTACAATATTTATTCTGATACTGAGTACCCAGCATATATCCTACACCACACGGTGCATGCGGCATAACTCCTACAATTATAATGCCATATCCCCTACAATTCTGATACATGTTCAGTGATCATCAATGCGATCACGTGGCATTATGCATTATGCAGGAAAGAATACAAACGCTGGAGAATACATATGTGGGAAATGTTTTTATCTCTCTTTAAAAAGATATGTCTATTAAAATGAAACTGTAAAACTAGTTAAAATTGTATTTCGTGAGGACATTCATTTCTTTTTAAATGAATACCTCAAGCCTGTCATGAATGATTGTATGACAAGTGGGACATTTTGCAGGGTTGTTATTATCCATTATCCATTATATCCCATACGTGACCGAAAATCCAATTTGTCCTAAATATAATATGAAAAAGGTATATTACATCTATTAGGTATATCGATGGTGAATTACCTTTCTAATTGGTCTAAGATGGGTTTGTCACTACCAATATAATATCACGAATATAGGACACTTTGGACAATATAAAGTTTATGTAATTAAGTTTATGTAATTAAATTCAGACCGATTTTATCGTGGCCTACAGGTTTCTTATACCATGTATTTCATTCCTATATGTGTCTAAATGCGCGTAAAAATGTATTACTGATCCTGAAAAAGAAAAAGATATAGCGCCGAGTACAGACAGAGGCTCCTCCCCGTATACACGGCAGTGTAGGAAATGTGACTGCATAGATTTTTGTGTGTAGGAGATATGCTGTATCTGTGTAGGAAACATGTCAGTACACTAAAAACTGCTAAATTTGTAGGAGATGTGACGTGTAGGAAATACGCAGTATACATGGTGTAGGAAATGTGGCGTAGGAGATATGCTGTATCTGTGTAGGAAACATGTCAGTACACTAAAAACTGCTAAATTTGTAGGAGATGTGACGTGTAGGAAATACGCAGTATACATGGTGTAGGAAATGTGGCGTAGGAGATATGCTGTATCTGTGTAGGAAATATGTCAGTACACTAAAAACTGCTAAATTTGTAGGAGATGTGACGTGTAGGAAATACGCAGTATACATGGTGTAGGAAATGTGGCGTAGGAGATATGCTGTATCTGTGTAGGAAATATGTCAGTACACTAAAAACTGCTAAATTTGTAGGAGATGTGACGTGTAGGAAATACGCAGTATACGGGGTGTAGGAAATGTGGCGTACCCCCCTCTTAACTACAGGTTCCTATTAACTATTAACTAGGACCCCAATGGAAATACGCCTAACGACCTTATTGGGCTATCCTTAGTTGGAATTATGCAAGGCTGGTACATGTCATATTTGTAACATATTATGTGGTACCAACATTGTAAAATGCTAACTGAATAAATATTATTATTATTATTAACAGAGGCATGGGGTGTAAGGAGACTTGCCAAAATACAGTAGTATCGCCCTGCCCTGGAATCGAATCTAACCCTGGTCCTCTCGGCTGTGAACCGAACACGCTAGCCAATACACCACAAGACAACTTTCTTAATCTGAATGTAGTCTTAAGGAAAATAGTAATCTATTTGAAGAGGTTAAGGCGATCTACCTTCAATAATAAACATAAAGATATTATGACGCAATTCGTCAGTTTACTCAGGCTATCATTAGACGAGTATATACAACTCAAGAAGGATCTGTGGGAATTAAAAGATTAAAGAATATCTCAATTAACCCTCTGATTTCCATATACCCTTCCTAATCTGAATATAATCGTCTAATAATAGCCAGAACACAACAAACAAATGCGTCATCGTATCTTGAAAGGGTTAATTAACTATAATCTCAAATACTACAACTACGTCATATCATATACCCCCCCCCCCTCTATTATTAGCCCCTTGAGGATAATGACGCGTTTTAGCAGTTTATTCTGGCTATCATTAGACGATTTTATGCAATTTGGGAACGATCGGTAAGAATCAAAGGGGTAAAAAGTATCTCAATTTACTCTCTAAGCTTCCAAAATGTCTTCCTAATCTAAATAAAATTGTCTAATTATAGCCAGAATTAACTATCAACACGCGACATTATCCTGAAGGGGTAAATCCCGCGCCAGGACAAGAGGGTAGACAGGAGCGGAGGGAATCAATGCCCCGCCCTGCCCCGCCAGAACCAGTTTTTTGCGACTCGGGAAGGAGGAAGGCTGGGGAAGACACTGGGACAGGCGGGAATGTAAACAAGGGGGTCTTCTTCTTCTTCTACAAGGTCTAGGTTGACGGCCTTATGAGCCAACACTCTTCTGAATACCTAATGAGACGTGTATGCCTGACCGGTTATTAGACTCTCGTGTATGGTTTCGAAATTTACTTAATTACTTATAGCGTCATAACTTCCTTCGTACTCATTTACCCCATCTTGTCCTCTATCAGGATACAGAAAGATGGTCATAACTTACGACGAGGAAAGTGACTTGTGATGTGATGGATCATTAATTGCGTACAACGTAATACTTTCCACATAGTTAGACAAATTATTCAGTCGTAAGATTTATTATAGCCAGTTGTGACGTGGTTTGATAATTGCTGACATAAGAATTGTAAGTTGAAAATCAAGTGGAAGATGAGCCATGATAAATGCGTGGAGTATCCCGGGTGTCCCAGCAGTGGCCTCCAGTCTTCCCACCTTCCTTCCACCCGTACACAAAAAACTAGTTGTTGTGGCATTCCCTTCATACCCGTCTACCCCATACCTGTCCTGGCTGAGTCAGGAGCAAGACGGGTACAACAGTTTATTGATGATACTCGGTTTATAGTGCCGTTACTTACATTGACCACAGATACACCTGGAGGTTGGGTATTTCCATATATTACTAATACAACCTTTGTAAGGTATTTGCGATTGATGAGACTTAGGGAGATGACCCCACAGTGAGGGTCTGGTTAAGGGGGGTCACCTGCTTTTTTATCTTTCTCTCCTTTTCTCTCTTTCTCTGGCTTGTATCCCTTCGGCCCCATTCAGCCAACTGTTTTAAGACGTTTATCCCCATCCAGGTGTCGATTTCTTCCTGGCGAGCGATAGCGAGCCAGCATTGTATGGAGAAATCCAGCTTCGCCGGAGAAATTTTACTATCGAAAAATGTACAAATTTAGATTGCTGTCAAAACAAAAATATGTATATATATGCTGGCTCGCTACCGCTCGCCAGGAAAATATTGCCACCTGGATGGAGTTAAACGTCTTAAAACAGTAGGCTGAATGGATACAAGCCAAAGAGAGAGGGAGAGAAAGAGAACAAAAACAAAGCGAGGTGGGCTCCCTTAAGTGCATGGAAGAAGGAACTGTCGGGAGGGGGTGGGTGGAGGGGGGTGGGAGAGGGGGTGTTGCCCCAGTAGGATATACAACAGGGTAGGGGGGGGGGGGGGGGGAGGGAGGGGGCTATGGGACAAAGGGTCCAGCAGGTGCAATAATTCGTGGGTCCAAAGATGTTATGTGTGCGATGGTAGGGGCAACAAGAGACCCCTAGTGAAGGAGGGTACTGGGCATGGTAAAGAGACCAATACATGGTAAAGAGACTAAATATTTTATACCATGGTACTGGGTATTTGGTTGAATTCCAGAAAGATACCCCAGAGAACCTATGTGTAGTGGTCATAAGTAACAAGGATAGAAGGGTTAAGGGGAGGTTTTCAGTTTGTTCCCTAGACTTCCATCAAGCTTAAAACTACATCCCCTAGACCCCCTTTCAAGATAATGTTGTACATTTTTCGGTAGAAAAATGTCCCGGCTAAAAGCCGATTCCTCTTAAATAACAGGCTCGCTATCGCTCGCCAGGATAAAATCGACACCTAAATGGCACGAAAGGTCTTAAAATTGACAGAAATGGGTCGAAAGTTCTTAAAATCGTCAGAATAATGGGGCGAACGTCTTAAAATTAGAAAAGCAATGGGGCTAAACATGAGGGAGAAAGGAGTCGAGAAAAAAATCCCTCCAGTGGATATCTCCCCTTAAACAACGAGTATATTTATTACATCTACCAGAGCTAACATCTGTAGTAAGGCAACCAAATGTAGGCTACCATATGACCATCAAGGGGAGATATCCACTTGAGGGATTTTTTTCTTGACCCCTTTCTCCCTCATGTTTAGCCCCATTGATTTTGAGATTTTAACCACGTTCGCCCCATTATTTTGACGATTTTAAGAACTTTCGACCCATTTCTGTCAATTTTAAGACCTTTCGTGCCATTTAGGTGTCGATTTTATCCTGGCGAGCGATAGCGAGCCTGTAATATAAGAAGAACCGGCTTTCAGCCGGGACATTTTTCTACCGAAAAATGTACAAATTTATCTTGAAAGAGGGTCAAGGGGGTGACATTTTAAGATTGCTGGAGGAGTAGAAAACAAACTAAAAACCTCCCCTTAAATAACAGTTTCTCTTTCTTTCAAACCATATCAATTTGTTCACAAAGTTATACTAAGTTGACACACAGTTAAGTCTATATTGTTGCATCAGTCAATGACAGCACTGCGTGTCACTACTTTAGGTTGTATGCCGTGCTTGGGTTGTGTTTCACCATTATCGCCACCAGCAGTTAGTGTATTAAGGGGGGATAGTTCACTTTTGGCTCCATTGTTTAATTTTATAATTATTTTTCTAGTTTTCTCCCTAGACCTCCATCAAACATAAAAAAAGCAACTCCAGGATTCCCCTTCAAGATATATGTGTAAATTTTTCGCTAGAAAAATGTCCCGACAAAAGGCCAGTTTATCTTAAATTACAGGATCGCTATCGCTCGCCAGGACACCTAAATGACACGAAAAGTCTTAATATTGACTAAGAAAAGGGGCGAAAGGTCTTAAAATCGCCAAACAAATGGGCCGAACGTCTTAAAATCTGAAAACTAATGGGACTAAACATGAGTAAGAAGGGGGACCAGAACTACGACCCACCTCCCCTTAAGCCTGATGACCTATGTACTGTACACCGAGCCTCAAAGCAGATTACACGTCATATCTTTGGATTACACGTCATATCTTTGGATTACACGTCATATCTTTGGATTACACGTCATATCTTTGGATTACACGTCATATCTTTGGATTACACGTCATATCTTTGGATTACACGTCATATCTTTGGATTACACGTCATATCTTTGGATTACACGTCATATCTTTGGATTACACGTCATATCTTTGGATTACACGTCATATCTTTGGATTGCTGTAATTTGGTGGAAACCATGATAATTAAGGGGAGACTGGCCGTTTGTTTGGTCAATTAATTCATTTATTCATATTTTTTTTTTAGTTTCCTCCCTAGGCCTCCATCAAGCTTAGAAAAACACCCCCTAGACCCCCCTTCAAGATAAATTTGTACATTTTTCGGTAGAAAAATGTCCCGGCCGATTCCTCTTAAAATTGCAGGCTCGCTATCGCTCGCCAGGAAATAATCGACACCTAAATGGCACGAAAGGTCTTAATATTGACAACGAAATGGGGCGAAAGGTGTTGAAATCGCCAAACTAATGGGCCGTACGTCTTATCATCTCAAAACTAGTGGGGCTAAACATTAGGGAGAAGGGGGTCCAGAAAAACGGTCTGCCTCCCCTTAAGTATATATAAATACGTAATGATGGCATGGAAAATTCAACGCTATTATCGCTTTCGCTAATAAATACTTGCACATAGCATTTGTTCCTTGTCTACTATCCTTGTCTTCCACTTAGTAGCAACTAGTAATTAATTTTAATCAAGATTGCCTAGTAGGAACCGTAAGGTCTGTATAGTCTGTGTATCTATGTAATCCTATGTAACTATGTAACCCACTCACTCTCACTATCAATCACTCTCTCTCACACAAACATAATCTCTCTCTCTCACACACACACATAATCTCTCTCTCTCATATGTAACACACTCACTTTCACTATCACTCACTCTCTCTCACACAAACATAATCTCTCTCTCTCTCTCACACACAAACATAATCTCTCTCTCTCTCTCTCATATGTAACACACTCTCACTATCACTCACTCTCTCTCACACAAACATAATCTCTCTCTCTCTCTCTCTCACACACAAACATAATCTCTCTCTCATATGTAACACACTCACTCTCTCTCACACAAACATAATCTCTCTCTCTCTCTCTCACACACAAACATAATCTCTCTCTCTCTCATATGTAACACACTCACTCGCACTATCACTCACACAAACATAATCTCTCTCTCTCTCTCTCTCAAATCATGCTTATTGTAAACATTCAATATTCCGGAACTGCCAAGCCTACGTCGTTGGCCACCTTCCAAGGACACCATACTAACATTACAGACAAACTTATACATACTATAATTATTCACGTTACAACCTCCTGATAAATTGCCATACCCTCTTCTTGATTTATCAGTTATTGTAAGTTTTTGTTACTAATAAAATGCATTGTCAGGTTTGAACACAAGGCATTAAGGTGAGGCAGATAAAGGCCAATATTAGAAAGGTTGAGGCACATGGAATAGGTGGGGCGTTGTTGGGATGGATTAGGTCATGGCTAATTGGTAGGAAACAGAGAGTCAGCATAAATGGTACCAAGTCAGAGTGGGGAGCAGTCAAAAGTGGTGTCCCCCAGGGATCGGTATTAGGTCCCCTGTTGTTTCTTATATACATAAATGACCTAGATTTAGGTATAACTAGTAGGATAAGTAAATTCGCAGACGATACTAAAATGGGGAGATCAATTGATTCAGATAGCGATATAGAGTGCCTCCAAAGGGATCTAGATACCTTACATGAATGGTCAGTAAATTGGCAGATGAAGTTTAACATTGACAAATGCAAGGTATTAAAGATAGGGAAGATGCAAACAAATGTTAAATATAAACTAGCTAATTTAGAATTAGAAAATTCAGACTGCGAGAAAGATCTAGGTGTGTTTGTTAGCAATGATTTGAAGCCTAAAAAACAGTGTATAGGCGTTCGTAATAAGGCAAACAGGATTCTCGGGTTCATCTCTAGGAGTGTGAGTAACAGAACTGCTGATGTTATCTTAAAACTTTACTTGTCATTAGTGAGACCCCATATGGATTATGCTGTCCAATTTTGGTGTCCTTATTACAGAATGGACATATATTCATTGGAGAGAGTACAGCGTAGAATGACAAAAATGATCCATAATATTAGAAATCTTCCGTATGAAGAAAGGTTGAAGAAATTAGGTTTACATTCGTTAGAGAGACGCAGAGTTAGAGGGGATATGATAGAGGTGTTCAAGTGGGTTAGTGGGATTAACAAAGGGGACATGACAAATGTACTAAAGCTCAGTGATAGCGAAAGAACTCGTACCAATGGTTTCAAATTAGATAAATTTCGTTTCAGAAAAGATATAGGCAAATATTGGTTTGGTAACAGAGTTGTAGATGGGTGGAATGGACTACCAAGTGCTATAGTGGGATCTAAAACTGTAGGGAGCTTTAAGATAAAATTGGATAAGCATATGGACGAGAAGGGTTGGGTGTGAAGGGGGATCAGCCGGGTTGGGCCAATCAGCGCTCTGCAGACCCCCATAATCCTGCGTTAATCTTTAACCGTTTTGGTAAGATGATCCTCAGGGTATTGGAGTGTTGAGCCTATAATTGGGCTTTGTAATTGATTTGGGGTTGTGTGGGACAGGGATCTGCCTTGCTTAGGCCAATCGGCTTTCTGCAGACTCCCATTTTCTTATGTTCTTATTAGGCAGTTTTTTCTTATCATTCCATTAAGTATTCATAAATCAGCTACGCAGGCATTGTAATTTTCCCCAGGTAAAGAAAATACGTACAGGTAACTGAGCCCTTTTTGAACACATACACACACCTACATACATACATAGGTGTTTGCATATATATATATATATATATATATATATATATATATATATATATATATATATATATATATATATATATATATAATTGTAATAGATGTTAACTATTTGACAAGGAGAGGTGAGTGTATTAATTACCGATTACCTTGCCTGCAGTTCAGCTCCCTGAGTGGACAACCAACCATCTCAGCTGTTCATCCTCGGGGGAACCTGCAGAAGATAAACTAGGGTAAGCAGAAGGCATTACTACACAGGAATTTTGCCAACTCATTGGAAGAGAGACGAAGAAAGAAGTTTGAAGAAGACAGCCTTAAGTTGTTGCACGATAAACAGCATAGACATATACTTCCACCGGACAACACCAACACTTACACACACAAATTATGAGCAAGAAACTTTCTAGTTGAAGAAAAATGTAACACCAAGAGACACCAAAACAGTGCCATTCCACAGATGACCAGGTATATAAACAATTACTTGAGGAAGTAGGTAGTCAGTGTTTTGAAATTATATTATATTTTGCCAATACATGATCATTATTCCGGCAAATTGTTCTTAATATTTGTATTTTATGTGTATTTTATGTGTAATGACACTTTGTATGTATGTTTTACTCACTGTATATTTTCAACTCTATGGTTGCAATTGTAAAAATTATATTAAATAAACCTATTATTATTATTATTATTATTAACTATGCCCCGGGTTTTATAGGGTTTAACTTAATGGGCATATTTATTTGCTCAAATATGTATTTTTCTAATTAGGGAAATATATCTCTAGATACTTACATATATATATAATTTTCTATACATCAACTACAAAACTATATATACTATTGAATGAAAAGCAGGTTCTATCCCAAAAAAAAAAAAAAAAAAAAAAAAAAAAAAAAAAAAAAAGCCTGATAGTTATAATTGCATACAGAAAACCATAGGGGGTCCAGGAATTGTTATGAGTGGGCTAGAGACTATGGCATCCGACTGTATAGTTGCCCAAATAAGTGCTATCGCGGCACCAAGTATATTTCGATCAATAATTGATATCAACAGTATCTAAACATCAATTCCTCGTTTCGAGTGAGATATACAAACATGTTCCTATCTTTACACACCCTATTCAACATCTGGCAGACGTTAAGGGGGGTGACCTGTTTTTGTTCTGTCCTTTTCTCTCTTGCTCTGGCTTGTATCCATTCGGCCCCATTCAGCCTACTGTTTTAAGACGTTTATCCCCATCCAGGTGTCAATTTTTTACCGGTGAGCGGTAGCGAGCCAGTATATCTTTTAGTTTTGTTTGACAGCAGGCTAAATTTGTACATGTTTCGATAGAAAAATTTCTCCGGCGAAGCCGGATTTCTTCATATAATGCTGGCTCGCTATCGCTCGCCAGGAAGAAATCGACACCTAGATGGGGATAAACGTCTTAAAATAGATGTCTGAATGGGGCTGAATGGTTACAAGCCAGAGAAAGAGAGAAAAGGACAGAACTAACAAAAAGCAGGTCACCCCCTTAATACAGCACACAGCGCGAGCAAAAAGTAATGACAGCGGCGACACAACTTATATGGCCGACTGTACGCTCGAGGAAAAAACAATCTTTACACTAACGCTCTAAACATTCTGGAAGTGGGTTGAAATCTTGTGATGATACAGTACAGACGTATGGTTCACCCGGTTCATTATTCTATTCTATATAGGCTACTCAGGCTTAAGGGGGCTGACCTGCATTTTTTTTACTTCTGTCCTTTTCTCTCTTTCTCTGGCTTGTAACCATTCGGCCCCATTCAGCCAACTATTTGAAGACGTTTATCCCCATCTAGGTGTCGATTTCTTCCTGGCGAGCGATAGCGAGCCAGCATTATATGAAGAAATCCGGCTTCGCCGGAGAAATTTTTCTATCGAAAAATGTACAAGTTTAGCCTGCTGTCAAACGAAAATAAAAAATATGCTGGCTCGCTACCGCTCACCAGTAAAAAATTAACACCTGGATGGGGATAAACGTCTTAAAACAGTAGGTTGAATGGGGCCAAATGGATACAAGCCAGAGAAAGATAGAAAAGGACAGAACAAAAACAGGTCACCCCCCTTAATCCCCACTTTTCCTACTGTTTGTTTCCGTTCACACAAACATATATTCAGCTCACCAGTGTAAAGGCGGTGTCACACGAGCGATTTTTCCATCAATTTTCAGGAGCAATTTCAGTCTGGCAGGCTTAGAATTTCCGTGACATCAAAAATATGCCACCTAACATAGTGTACAGTCGAGGTTAATAAGTGTTGTCAGATTTTTCACAAAGTTTCGGACACTGACTAATACTCTGAGGGTTAAGCACTTTTCCCAGTAACTATAAAGATACCAAGAACACTTTTTGAGCGAAAGCCACTGGAATCTATGACAACACTTAAACCCCCCGACTGTACCACCAGTCTAGCTCCCGATCCCAGTGTAAAAAAACAACTCCAAATATCACGTGAAAAAACTTGCTCATCGAAAATTGCCGGAAAAAACCCCCGCTCGTGTGACACCGCCTTAAAGATTGTTGTTTCCTCGACTGTACTTTAGCAGGCATAATCCCCGCACATGATGCTGCCCAGGAGCGGCTCCCTCTGGATTCCCCCAAATAACTGACCATTAAGGGGAGGTTTTTAATGTTTCCTAGACTTCCATCAAGCTTGAAATTACACCCCCATGACCCCCTTTCAAGATAAATTTGTACATTTTTCGGTTGATAAATTTCCGGCCGAAGGCCGGTTCCTCTTAAATTACAGGCTCGCTATCGCTCGCCAGGAAAAATCGACACCTAAATGGGACGAAAGGTCTTAAAAGTGACATAAATGGGGTGAAAGTTCTTAAAATCGACAAAATAATGGGGCGAACGTCTTAAAATCTTAAAAACAAAGGGGCTAAACATGAGGGAGAAAGGGGTAAAGAAAAAAATCCCTCAAGTGGAAATCTCCCCTTAACTATATCAGCCGCAGCGGTTCCTAATATGGCGAGGGGCGTGGTGAGTAATAATTGACGTGGTGACCTTAAGCACTGGTCGCTTCCCTATACGTGTTATACACTATATCATCATACTGTAGATAGTTAAGGGGAGGCAGTTGGTTTTTCGAGTCCTCCTCCTCCCTCATGTTTAGCCCTATTAGTTATGAGATTTCAAGACATTCGCCCCATTAGTTTGGCGATTTTCAGACCTTTTGCCACATTTCTTTGCCAATATTAAGACCTTTCGTGCCGTTTAGGTGTCGATTTTTTCCTGGCGAGCGATAGCGAGCCTGTATTTGAAGAGGAATCGGCCTTCAGCCGTGACATGTTTCTACCGAAAAATTTACAAATTTATATCGAAGGGGGGTCTTGTGTTTAAAAAAAAAGCTTGATAGAGGTTTAGAGAGCAAACTAAACCTCTTCCTTAAACCATTGAGCCAAACCAGTAAATTCTGCTGCACAATACCGTCTGAGCTCCCTTAATGAAATACCAGTGTTAACATCACTAGCCTCATCGTGTAATCCTCACCAAGTTCACTGCTGTACTATAAATAATCTCTATAATCTCTATAATCTCTATAATCTCTATAATCTCTATAATCCATCGTCTAAACTATCATCATCAGTTTCCCCACACTCTCATCATCACTACCACTTGCATCACTATTACTACCTTCAACACTGTCATAACCATCATCACCACCAATCACAAACACCACTTAAGCACCCATAATCACTATCACCATCACTGACATCCCTACTGACCACAATCATCATCATCACTACCTTCACCACCATCCCCATATATCACCATCACAATAACTATCACCATCACAATAACTATCACCACCATCACAATAACTATCACCACCATGTCCATCAATATCACCACCATCACAATAACTATCACCACCATGTCCATCAATATCACCACCATCACAATAACTATCATCACCATGTCCATCAATATCACCACCATCACAATAACTATCACCACCATGTCCATCAATATCACCACCATCACAATAACTATCACCACCATCACAATAACTATCACCACCATCTCCATCAATATCACCACCATCACAATAACTATCACCACCATCACAATAACTATCACCACCATGTCCATCAATATCACCACCATCACAATAACTATCATCACCATGTCCATCAATATCACCACCATCACAATAACTATCACCACCATCTCCATCAATATCACCACCATCACAATAACTATCACCACCATCACAATAACTATCACCACCATGTCCATCAATATCACCACCATCACAATAACTATCATCACCATGTCCATCAATATCACCACCATCACAATAACTATCACCACCATGTCCATCAATATCACCACCATCATAATAACTATCACCACCATGTCCATCAATATCACCACCATCACAATAACTATCATCACCATGTCCATCAATATCACCACCATCACAATAACTATCACCACCATCACAATAACTATCACCACCATGTCCATCAATATCACCACCATCATAATAACTATCACCACCATCACAATAACTATCACCACCATCTCCATCAATATCACCACCATCACAATAACTATCACCACCATCACAATAACTATCACCACCATCTCCATCAATATCACCACCATCACAATAACTATCACCACCATGTCCATCAATATCACCACCATCACAATAACTATCATCACCATCTCCATCAATATCACCACCATCACAATAACTATCACCACCATCACAATAACTATCACCACCATCTCCATCAATATCACCACCATCACAATAACTATCACCACCATCACAATAACTATCACCACCATGTCCATCAATATCACCACCATCACAATAACTATCATCACCATGTCCATCAATATCACCACCATCACAATAACTATCACCACCATGTCCATCAATATCACCACCATCACAATAACTATCACCACCACCATCACAATAACTATCACCACCATCTCCATCAATATCACCACCATCACAATAACTATCACCACCATCACAATAACTATCACCACCATCTCCATCAATATCACCACCATCACAATAACTATCACCACCATGTCCATCAATATCACCACCATCACAATAACTATCACCACCATCTCCATCAATATCACCACCATCACAATAACTATCACCACCATCTCCATCAATATCACCACCATCACAATAACTATCACCACCATCTCCATCAATATCACCACCATCACAATAACTATCACCACCATCTCCATCAATATCACCACCATCACAATAACTATCACCACCATCTCCATCAATATCACCACCATCACAATAACTATCACCACCATCTCCATCAATATCACCACCATCACAATAACTATCACCACCATCTCCATCAATATCACCACCATCACAATAACTATCACCACCATCACAATAACTATCACCACCATCTCCATCAATATCACCACCATCACAATAACTATCACCACCATGTCCATCAATATCACCACCATCACAATAACTATCATCACCATCTCCATCAATATCACCACCATCACAATAACTATCACCACCATCTCCATCAATATCACTACCATCACAATAACTATCACCACCATCTCCATCAATATCACCACCATCACAATAACTATCATCACCATGTCCATCAATATCACCACCATCACAATAACTATCACCACCATCTCCATCAATATCACCACCATCACAATAACTATCACCACCATCACAATAACTATCACCACCATCACAATAACTATCACCACCATGTCCATCAATATCACCACCATCACAATAACTATCACCACCATCTCCATCAATATCACCACCATCACAATAACTATCACCACCATCACAATAACTATCATCACCATGTCCATCAATATCACCACCATCACAATAACTATCACCACCATCTCCATCAATATCACCACCATCACAATAACTATCACCACCATCACAATAACTATCACCACCATCACAATAACTATCACCACCATGTCCATCAATATCACCACCATCACAATAACTATCACCACCATCTCCATCAATATCACCACCATCACAATAACTATCACCACCATCACAATAACTATCATCACCATGTCCATCAATATCACCACCATCACAAAAACTATCACCACCATGTCCATCAATATCACCACCATCACAATAACTATCACCACCATCTCCATCAATATCACCACCATCACAATAACTATCACCACCATTTCCATCAATATCACCACCATCACAATAACTATCACCACCATCTCCATCAATATCACCACCATCACAATAACTATCACCACCATCTCCATCAATATCACCACCATCACAATAACTATCACCACCATCTCCATCAATATCACCACCATCATAATAACTATAATCCATTCATTATAAGTATAAATCGTAACCAATAACGTCTGTAACTTAAATAGGACCAGAGCAAATGAGCTGTAAGATTCCACACCTATTCCCTGGCTAACTATTTCTTAATGGTAGCAATAACAGTTCAATTACTCAAGTCCCTTTTTGAGTTATAGAGGTTAGTGGTCGGGAATTCTGTCCTACCTTTAAGGGGGGTCACCTGTTTTTTTATATTTCTCTCCCTTTCTCTCTTTCCCTGGCTTGTATCCATTCGGCCCCATTCAGCCAACTGTTTTAAGACGTTTATCCCCATGTAGGTGTCGATTTCTTCCTGGCGAGCGACAGCGAGCCAGCATTGTATGAAGAAATCCGGCTTCGCCGGAGACATTTTTCTATCGAAAAATTTACAAATTTAGCTTGCTGTCAAAAACAAATAATATAAATATGCTGGCTCGCTAACGCTCGCCAGGAAAATATTGACACTTGGATGGGGGTAAACGTCTTAAAACAGTAGGCTGAATGGGGCCGAATGGATACAAGCCAAAGAGAGAGGGAGAGAAAGAGAAAAAAAGCGAGGTGGGCTCCCTTAATGAACAGTGTACAATACCACCACCATCAGTAATAAACAATACCACCACAATCAGTAATAAACAATACCACCACCATCAGTAATAAACAATACCACCACCATCAGTAATAAACAATACCACCACCATCAGTAATAAACAATACCACCACCATCAGTAATAAACAATACCACCACCATCAGTAATAAACAATACCACCACCATCAGTAATAAACAATACCCCAATACAAATATCACCACCACACCATAAACATAATTTATCTAACCACCACTACCACCACCATCACCACTACCACAACCACCACACCATAACCATAATTTATCTAACCACCACTACCACCACCATCACCACTACCACAACCACCACTACCACAACCACCACACCATAACCATAATTTATCTAACCACCACTACCACAACCACCACACCATAAACATAATTTATCTAACCACCACTACCACCACCATCACCACTACCACAACCACCACTACCACAACCACCACACCATAACCATAATTTATCTAACCACCACTACCACCACCATCACCACTACCACAACCACCACTACCACAACCACCACACCATAACCATAATTTATCTAACCACCACTACCACAACCACCACACCATAAACATAATTTATCTAACCACCACTACCACAACCACCACACCATAACCATAATTTATCTAACCACCACTACCACAACCACCACTACCACAGCCACCACACCATAACCATAATTTATCTACCACCATCACCACTACCACAACCACCACACCATAACCATAATTTATCTAACCACCACTACCACAACCACCACACCATAACCACTACCACAACCACCACACCATAAACATAATTTATCTAACCACCACTACCACAACCACCACACCATAACCATAATTTATCTAACCACCACTACCACAACCACCACACCATAACCAATCTAAGCACCACCACTACCACAACCACCAAACCATAACCATAATTTATCTAACCACCACTACCACAACCACCACACCATAACCACTACCACAACCACCACACCATAACCATAATTTATCTAACCACCACTACCACAACCACCACACCATAACCATAATTTATCTAACCACCACTACCACAACCATCACCACTACCACAACCACCACACCATAACCATAATTTATCTAACCACCACTACCAACACTACATAACCATAATTGATCTATAACCACTACTACCACACCACAACTACCACACCACAACCACCACACCATAACCACCACAACCACAACTACCACGACACCACCACCCTTTGAACTTTAAACTAGTCCAAAGCAACATCAATGCGGAAGTTTATTTGTAATTCACACTGGTAGGACAATAATCGTATCTAATAACTTTTTACATACTATTCAATGATCTGAACGTATAATGACAGTCATAACAAGATGTGCCACCTTTTAAAAAACTCACATTTTGTCAATTCATTGCATCAGTTTCGTTTCGTTTCGCTGCTTGTGGTATTGCCGTATTTTCAAGGATTACACTGTATATTCAGGGTGTCAAACAAAAGCCGACTCCATTATTGTTAGTCTTTATTATTGTCTATAATAAAGATAAAATTATGGTTTACATTTTCAAATTAAGTCATAGGAAGTGATAAAGTGGCCAACACACTGCTATTTCATGTTCATTTCCTTGTATTCCTTCTCATATTCATTCAACTTTTCAAACACAATTACTTCGGTTTGACACCCTGTATAATAATAATTGTGTTCAACTTGGCACGTATAGCTCTAATAAAGCTGGTACATATTTGGGCAGTAGTAATTTGAACACATCTTGGAAACTTTCAGTGTTTTAGCATTTATTACATAACACATGTCTAACATTCATCATAAATGTGATAACAATTCCTGAGAGAAGGGTTCAATTATTTATGTAAAGCGATTATTATTGTTTATATGTACACTCGGATGCCATAGTTTCTAGCCAATTATGCAATCATAACTGGAAATATATTTGAATAGAATTTGCATTTCAATAAATAATATATACAGTTTTGTAGTTGATGTATAGAAAAGTATATTCATAAAATCGTTTCCACAGATAAGCTTCCATATTTAGAAACATGCTAAGTCCAGGAATATTTATGAGTGGGCTAGAGGCTATGGCATCCGATTGTACAGTCAAAATCAACAGTTAGGAGAATAACTTTGATGTTAAGGGGGTAGTGCTTGGTTTTTGGTATATATTATATATTAATATATTTGTTAGTTTCCTCGCTAGACCTCCATCAAGCTTAGAAAAAAATCGCCAAATTAATGGGGCGAATGACAACATCTCAAAACTATTTATCTATCTATCTATTGCCTGACGCCGTGATCCCCGAAGGGGTGGCCACGAACGAACCGCCCCCATGCACCTCTGTCCCCAGTCAGTCGACGCCCCTCCCTCCAACCAGCACCGCCTTCGTTCATATACTTCCTCACTCCATCCTTCCACCTCTCTATCGGTCTACCTCTCCCTCTCTGTCCCTCCACCTCGCTCTCATACACCCTCTTAGTCATTCTCTCGCTTTCCATACGTTCCATATGGCCGACCCATCTCAAGTTGTTCCTTTTCACACTTTCCAGCACATCTACCTCCACACCACACCCCTCCTTCTTACTTCCTCATTAGTCTGTCTATCCCTCCATGTAACTCCGCACGCACTTCTTAAGTAATTCATTTCCACTGCTCTCACTCTTGGTCTGAGTCTCTCAACCAACGTCCATGCTTCGCTTCCGTAAGTCAGTGTCGGGATTGTGAACGTTGTACGACTCTATAGACCCTACCGAGAGCGAGGAGGCAACAACCCTGTCCAAAAGTGATGTGGAAGCACTCTCCAAGGAGTACAGTCGCGCTAATAAGTGATGGGCACCATGTATGTTTTGATCAATAATTGGTATCAGCAACATCTAAGCTTCATTTCTTCACATCGAGTGAAATACACAAACATGTTCCTACACTTACCCATCCTATTCAACATCAGACATACATTAATACAGCACAGGGCAAGCCAAACTAAATGACAGCTGAGACATGATTTATTAGCGCTACCGTACACGACAGGTTTACAGTTCTTTCACTTCGATTTTCATTTTGGCTAACATTGGACGATTTGATTATAACCATTGGAAGATTATGAAGCATTTTGACGGTCTAATCTTGCTATCATTAGATTTTTTCAGACAATTCAGGGAGGAGCTCTGGGAATAATAATGGTCAAGACTATCTCAATTAACCCTCTGACTTCCACATACCCTACCTAACCTGAATACAATCGTCTAACAATAGCCGGAAAACAGAAAAGAAATGCGTGATCGTATCTTCTGAGAGTTAACTTAAGAATAATCACTCAAAATCGTCGGGGATATATGATCACGACTAAATCCTTGACAATAATAATATCCTTCTTCTTCGGGGTTGGGTGTAGTAAAGGGGATATGCCAAGCGTGGGTCATTCGGCCTTCGGTACTTTCCCATATACTTGTGTTCTATGATATATATTTATGTTATTGTTACATCATGGATGATATAACGTCATAGTATCAATTTAGTCACACGGATCCCCATGGAAAGGGGGGGGGGGGTTATGAACACCCCTTCTCCCTCATGTTTAGCCTATTAGTTTTGACATTTTAAAACATTCGCCCCCATTCAGAAATGTGTAGGTGTGTTTGTGTTTCTTTGTTGTCTGAATATATTCAGTATGCGTTGCTTTGTGATCTCGTCAACATTCAATTAACTTTTTCTTACTAATTGGTAACTGGTAACGGATCAGGAGAGATAAACTGACTCAAACCCTTTCCTCTCTATCTGCAGAAAGACGTCGCAAGCTTGCAGCTCCGTGTTTCACTTGCCTAGCGAATACAAGATATATATATATATATATATATATATATATATATATATAATATATCCATTCTAGCTACCAATAGACGACTATAGTATTTGAACACTATAATCTTATGGAGGATATTTTGCATTTATAAGAAACTGCGCTATAAATCAACATTTGACTTCCATACGTCTTCCCTAAGCTAGAAACAAATAACACACTGGAGGCAGCTATATTATGTTTATCTTGGCGAGAAAGTTCATTCCCCAAAGTTGATTTTATTTGACATATAATAGTTCTATGAAAAGCTTCTACATAATATCTACTGTACATGTTATCAACAATGTAAGTTTGCATTTGATACCATATATTTAATCATAAAAGTCTTGCCTTATCTCATCAATCAATATGAGCACATGACACATCTGGCCCGGCTAAAATGACCATCGTATAGAATAAAATAAAAACCTCGCCTAAAAAAATGTTAAGCCCGTGATAATCTCCTTATCGTGGACCGGACAGTGTTTTTTTTTTGTCTTAATATTCTCTCTCTCTCTCTCTCACTCTCACTCTCTCTCTCTATTTTTTTTTCTCTCTCTCACTCTCACTCTCTCACTCTCTTTTGTTTCTCTCTCACTCACTCACTCACTCACTCTCACTCTTACTAACTCTCATTTTCTCTCTCTCTCTCTCCCCGGCCCTTTGGAAATGTGCTATAAGATGGTCAGTCACATCCTTGGGGCGAATTTTTATGACCACCCGGCCCTTTTTTTGTTTACTGCGGAAGTTGACATAGTAGTTCATTATGTGTTTATGCGGATATCCTCTACATCAGGGTTAGAGACTAGTAGTTGTTTTGTTGGTCTATTTATTCATTATTCTTTTTTAGTTTCCTCGCTAGACCTCCCTCAAACTTAAAAAAACACCCCCTAGACCCCCCATTCAAGATAAATTTGTACATTTTTCGGTAGAAAAATTTCCCGGCCGAAGGCCGGTTCCTCTTATAATTACAGGCTCGCTATCGCTCGCCAGGAAGCAAAAATCGATACCTAAATGATTCGATAGGTCTTGAAATTGACAACTAAATGGAGCTAAACGTATTAAAATCGCCAAACTAAAGGGCCAAACGTCTTAAAATGTCAAAACTAATGCGACTAAAGACAAGGGAGAAAGGGGGCCAGAAAAACGACCCATCTCTCCTTAATTATGATTGTGTTTATACGGACATCCTCTAGAACAGTCTAGATTATCAGGGTTAGAGTTACAGGTTAATTATGTGTTTATTTTTTTATTTTATTTTTTCTATGTGAGTGAGGGAGGCAAATGGCAGAACTGCCTATAGCGAGTGCCTCCCCCATAGTTGAAAGAGTGACAGGGCCAAAATCAAGAGACGTTCGAGCCAAAATGCCTGGACACACAGAGTTTGAAGCAATTTAAGTCATAGGAAGAGGGAAAGACTGATTCTGGGAGAGAGTTCCAGAGCTCAGCTGTTGAATAGAAGAAAGTTTGAGAGTAATGTTTCACTCTTGGGTTGGAGAGTTGCACAGAGTAGGGGTGGGATTGTGTTGCAAGACGGGTACCACGTGCCCTACGTAAAGGAGGTGGTATGCACTGGGAAAGCTCTGAGGAACACTTTATTATAGTAGAGATAGAATAGCGAGAGAGATGCAACATTGCGGCGGAGAGAGAGAGATTGCAGAAAGTTGGTGAGTGAACGGGAGTTAATGATACGAAAGGCCTTGCTTTCAACTTTGTCTAGGAGAGCAGTGTGAGAGGAACCTACCCACACATGTGAACAATACTCAATACAAGGACGCACTATGCCCCTGTACAGAGCAAGAAGCTGTGCAGGGGTAAAGAACCCCCTAAGGCGGTTGAGCACACCCAGCTTCTGGGAGGCTGCCTTAGCAAGACTGGTAATATGGTCCTTCCAAATGAGAGCAGAAGAAAAGGAGACACCAAGAATATTGAGAGAAGATGAAGGATTGATTTTTGTATTGTTGAAGAATAAGGGAAAGTCCGCTGGGAGTTCCTTACGGGTAGATAGATGGAGACATTGGGTTTTGAAAGCATTAAAGGTAACAAGGTTTTCTCTGCCCCAATTGGAGATAATATTTAGATCAGAATTTAAGTGTTCTATGGCTTCATTACGTTTATATATATATATATATATATATATATATATATATATATATATATATATATATATATATATATATATAATATATATATATATATATATATATATATATATATATATATATTATATATATATATATATATATATATATATCCAAATATATATATATTAGAGAGAGAAAGAGAGAGAGAGAGAGAGAGAGAGAGAGAGAGAGAGAGAGAGCGAGAGAGAGAGAGAGAGAGAGAGAGAGAGAGAGAGAGAGAGAGAGAGAGAGAGAAGCATAACGGCCACAAATATGAAAATAAGTAGAAGGAAAGATGCCAGTAGACACGTGTACTAATGTAGCAGCATAGTGAGTCTAAACAAACCATTAGTGAGCCCTACAAGGGCACGCCAGACTCGCGGACAAAAAGATCCCAACTGACGGGGTGCACACCACTCTTCCTCTCTCAGACTCTCACGAAGGTCACACAGAAACGGAAAGTCGCCCCCACACCAGGTAAAAACTGGTCGGTCTGGTTACCGGGCGGCCTGGCAGGGCAGGGCGGGGCGGGGCGGGGTGGGGCGGGGACTATAGGGACCGGAGTTTGCAGAGATGCTCGAAGGGAGAATACATATGTCTTCTGTACAAGTGGCTGGTTCTAGTGGTTAGAGTAATAGACTAGTAATAAGAAGAATAGAGGTTCGAATACCATTATACATTGGAACCGGATTCAATGGGAGACTGTAAATTGAACCTCTAGATGTCACCACCATGACAACAGATATGACAGGTTGATTTTACTTCTGGCATTGGGAATTTGCAATATTTAATCCCATTGCATTTACAATGAGGATATTATGTAAAAGGACTGGGAGGTGGGGGGTCACACTCATCAACCTCGCTTTCATCTATGAGGATCTGCTAGTATACCCCCCACAGTAACAGGATACAGTATGTATGAAGCGATGGAGGAAGTGAATGCAGAAAAGGATATAGGAGTAGTGATAGACAATAAGTTAAATTTCTCAGAACATTTAACGGAAAAGATAAACAAAGCCAATATAATTGTAGGGCTGATAAGGAGGACATTTGTGTCACTTGACGAAGAAATCTTCAGGAATCTTTATACAGCGCTGGTTAGGCCGCACCTGGAATATGCGAACCAGGTGTGGGCTCCATATATGGTAAAGGATATAGAAGCAGTGGAGAAAGAGCAGAGGAGAGCTAGCAAGCTGGTACCAACGTTGAAGAACGCGGGCTATGAGCAGAGGTTGAGGACACTGGGGCTTCCGACACTGGCATATAGGAGAAAGAGCGGATATGATAGAGACTTTTAAGATAGTGTCAGGAAAGTACGATGAGGATGTGTGTGAAGGTATCTTCTTGATGCGGGAGGGAACAAGCACGAGAGGACACTAAGAAAATTTACAAAGAAAGAAATAGGCTTGAGAAGGCAAAGAACTCATTTTGTGATAGAGTGGTAAATGAGTGGAATGCACTGCCCCAGTATGTAGTCGATTCCGAATCAATAAGGGAGTTTGAAAGTAATCTTGATAAAGCATGGGGAAGACAAGATTTGAAGTTTGATTATAAAACAAAAATACAGAATAGTAAAAATGTTGCGTCTGCTACCGCCGCCGCCAACACCGTGAACGACCGCAGAAGTGCAAATACTGGTACTGAGCTGGATACACAGGCCTAGTTTGCCTTTTTCCAGAGGATCTACTGTAAGAAACTGTAAGAAACTGTAAGAAGTAACAACATCCCTTTACCTGTTAGCTGGTATAAGGTGATTTTAATGACAGATGGTGGTTTTGAAAGTTTTCTATCTATCTAACTATCTATTGCCGGACGCCTTACTTCCCTTTAGTAGGGTGGCCATATGCAAAATGCCCCCAAGCAGACCTGTCCGCCGTGTGAAGGACAACTAAAGTTCCATATTTATGCTGTACTTAACTCCAGTAGTCATCAAACGGCAATAGCTAGGGCCGCATGGTTAAATCTTATCTTAGTGGTAGAACCCAAAGAGTCAAAATTTATGATAATATATCTGATCCTATGCCAATTAACTGTGGGGTCCCGCAGGGAAGCATCCTTGGTCCCTTACTCTTTCTCTGTTATGTGAACGACATGGAACTGAGCGTCTCATGTAAATTATTACTGTATGCTGACGACAGCATGCTTCTGGTTTCAGGAAAAGACCCAATAAGTATTGCCGCTTCACTTTCCAAAGAACTAGAATCATGTAGTGAATGGCTAGTGGACAATAGACTATCTCTTCACCTGGGCAAGACGGAAGCCATCTTATGTGGAACAAAACGCAAACTGAAAGACATTGTGGGCTTCTCGGTCAACTGTAATGATATTCCTATAACAACAGTGTCACAAGTTAAATATCTCGGACTGAAACTGGACGCGAGTTTGTCAGGTGAAACAATTTTGGAATCTATCCTGAGTAAGTGTAGAGCACGTATAAAATACCTGTATAGACAGGTGGGATGCTTGCCCGCGGCGACCAAAAAGACCCTTTGCCAAGCGCTTGTTCAATGTCATTTTGACTATTCTGTGTCATCCTGGTACTCTGCATCATCTAAATCAGCACAGCACAAACTTCAGGTCACTCAAAATAAAATGGTTAGGTTCATGCTGAACCTAGGACCCAGATCACATGTTGGCCAGGAACAACTTCAGTCACTAGGTATGCTCAATGTCTCTGACAGGGCCAAACAAATCAGGCTCACTAATGCCTTCAAAATTTTCTATGACAGAGCTCCAGAGTATCTAAAGAATTATTTTGTTAAAGCAAATGAGAGGAGTGGACATAATACAAGAAACAGGATGTTTAATTATAAGGTCCCGAGAATCCAAGGACAGGGTAAGCAAACATTCTTCTTCACTGCCATCAAAGACTGGAACGACCTACCCCAGTTAGTCCGTGAAAAGAGAACACTGTATTCCTTCAGACGTAGCCTGAAGGAACACCTGAACCGGACAGCTGCGAGAAGGGAGCACCAAGCTTATGTCTACTACTAAATACGACATAAGAGATAGACAAACCAAACTGAAATGATTACTGATTACGGATTACTGATATTTACTATAGGATGTAAGGTATCTTAAAATAACCCCGTAGAAATACTTTCTCTAAAGTATCTATTTCTTTATCCTCCCCATTTCCCCAGCTAACCTAATCCCACAAGGACCCCAATGGAAATACGCCTAACGGCCTTATTGGGCTATCCTTAGTTGGAATTATAAAGGGCTGGTACATGTCATATTTGTAACATACTATGTGGTACCAACTCTGTAAATTGCTAACTGAATAAATATTATTATTATTATTATTATTATTATTGGTAGCCTGCGTGTTTCCGCGGTGAGCAACTTCATATCCAGTGAAGTACAGAGAGGCTACTTAATATATTATTATCCAGTTTACCTAAGTTTACCTCCTCAGTTGGGAAGTCACAAGTGTCCACATTCTCCAGGTGTGTATTTACTGCTAGGTTAACAGAGGCATAGGGTGTTAGAAAGTTGCACATTTGCCTCGCTCTACCCGGGAATCGAATACGGGAACTCTCACCACAAGCCGTCGACATGTCATAAAAACAACTTTCCCATTTGTCAAGTATGCTGCATTAACAACTTCCAAAATTCGAGAACAAGTAAGATTATGGGCGGTGCAAAAACACTATATATTGGCATGCAATAAAGGTAGGGGCTCATAATAGATACAAGACGTAAAAAGTCTTGTAAAAAAAAAAAAAAAAAAAATATATATATATATATATATATATACTGTATATATATATATATATATATATATATATATATATATATATATATATATATATATTCATATATATAATAATAATAATAATAATGAGTAGCCGAAACTTTATTGAAGTAAAAAATGTAATTGTTCAATGAGGATGGAAAGCACCTACACTGTACGTATAGTTTCAAACTTTTATATCCATGTTTTAAAAGTGAATCAAGTGAGGGTATACAGGGTGTCCCAGGAGGAAAGGGCATAACTTTGGGAAATGATAGAACAAAATATTCTAAGCCTAAAATGTTCTATAAGACATATTCCAAATCTCGACCGTTATAGAGATATTGCATGTTAAAAAAAAAAAAAAAATCAGTATTTCCCCATAAGGCTGGCCTAGCTGTCCTACTGCCTACTGTGTTCTCTATTCCTCATACCTTGTTTTGTGCATGCAGCCTTCTATACCCAGTCAGTTAGAACTCACATTACCCAAGTTAATCCTGTAGAAAAACAGGGCATACATTGTGACAGTACATCAGTCCTCCACCAATAACCCATGTTCTATACCTAACTCTTCCCCCACCAACCCTCCGCAGTCCCACCAACAAATTCCGTTTTCTAAATCGCTCACCCCTCACCACTCTGATCCTCCCACACGCGCCGTTAATCCTCCCCCTCACGCGTGACGACCTATGTACCCAACAATGTTTCCCCCATGCCCCCAGAAATGTTCAGCTATTCCACAACCAACAAAATTCCCCTTGTGACAGCTTTCCGTCAGTAGCTCCCTTCCACCCCCACACAATTCACACCCCTAGAAAACTTCAAAACCCCACACTTGACTCGCCCTCTCATGACAGACAAACCCACCAATCCCATATAAACTCTAAACAAACCGTCACTGCCACTGACAAAACTCCCCAAATTCGTCCTTTTAACAACCACAAATCAGTACATCAGTCCTCCACCAATAACCCATGTTCTATACCTCACTCTTCCCCCACCAACCCTCCGCAGTCCCACCAACAAATTCCGTTTTCTAAATCACTCACACCTCACCACGCTGATCCTCCCACACGCGCCGTTAATCCCCCCCTCATGCGTGACCCCCATCAAAGTGACCCCCTCCCCCCCCCTTATGCATACCGAGCACCTGCTCACCAGTTGATCCCCCACCATCATTAGCCCAGCTGTAGTTCAAGATAAATGTCAAATTCCCCCCCGCCATAAAAAATGGGTTAACCTTCGACCCATACCCCAAACTCACATGATATTTTCCCCCACTACCACGTCCACCAACCCCAATCGTTGCCTCTTACAACCCGCCATCATTTACGCTCGCATCAACCACATTCTCGTGGCAAATATCTCTGAAGAATCCCTGACATTACCAAAAGGCCTCATCATAGGAGACCTCGAAACTTTTGATGACCTCCCCATAGATTCCAATGACACCCCTACCAGCCTCAAATTGCCCCCTCTCCCGGACACATTATCCGACCACCAAAAACACAGCATGTACGAAATATTGCTAGAGTTCAGTGACGTGTTTGCCCAACAACCCACTGAAATTGGACAGACCGATGTGGAACAACACATCATTAACACCACAGGCCCCCCCATAAGCGTAACCATTAAGGACGCTACGCCATTACCCAGGATAGACGATTCCCTTGACTCCCTATACGGATCCAGATGGTTCACTACCCTCGACTTGCAAGCAGGGTATTGGCAAGTGCCTATCAAGGCAGAGGACCAAGAAAAAACAGCATTTTCCACTAGTGGTGGCCACCACTACGAATTTAACGTCCTACCTTTTGGCCTCTGTAACGGACCCGCCACTTTCTCCCGTTTGATGGAAGCGGTATTACATGGCCTGACCTGGGAAACCTGCCTAGCGTATCTAGACGATATTATTGTGTACTCACAAATCTGGGAAGAACACCTCCTCAGGTTGAGACAAGTTCTTCAAAGAATCCGAGCCGTCGGGTTGAAATTAAAACCCTCAAAGTACGAGATTGCACGAAATAAGGTAGATTTCCTTGGCCACGTAATATCTGAACATGGTATTGCACCAGACCCAAAGAAACTTCAAGCCATACAAAACCAACCCCCACCCACCACCGTTAAAGGAGTACGTTTTTTTCTAGGTTTAGCCACATACTACAGACGTTTCGTCCCACACTTTGCCGCAATAGCCAGACCCCTCCACCAACTCACCCACAAGGACACCACATTCACCTGGACACCTGAAAGAAACCTCGCTTTTAACACTTTGAAACAAAAGCTAATCCAAGCCCCGATTGTCGCTTTCCCTGATTACCATAAACCTTTCCGTCTTTATACCGACGTATCTCTGTACGCCATTGGTGCAGTTTTAGCTCAAGTAAGAGACGGAGAGGAACATGTGATAGCGTATCAAACTCCCACGTAACCCCCCTTAACCCTCTCCCTCTCGTTAACCCCCCACACTCCTCAACTCCCTTCCGACCTAGCCTTTCCAGCATACCCCCTGAATATCCTTAACTTTTCCGTTACTAACATTCTCAAACCTTTTGTATATATACTCCTACCCAGCCTACCTTCCCCCAGTAGAAAGGAACACCATTAGAACTTTACTAACCCTTTGCATGCCATCTATTCCCTCACAACCCATTCACAACCCTGTACAAAATGATCGTCCGTGCGAGGCTAGCCGCCTCACCAGTGACTAACTTCTATTGCCATACTTCCAGATCAATGTGGCAGAGTTAGCACCAGTCTCCACCACATCCAACCACCCATGCAATTAACAACCCAACCAAGTAAACCAGCTGATCAAGGCACCTTCGGTTTTGGTATTACGAACACCCACATCTGTCTCATAAACAGAGGGTTATTACAAACCCTTGTAATATGGCAAGCCCCCAGCCACAGCCGCCCCGACAACCATCACAGAGAGGGGGCGCGCTCCTACCCCTTTCACCCACCCGAGGAGGGAGACCCCGACCCCTGCGGAGGTATACCTGACCCCTGTTTTGACTTCCGGGTCATTGCCAGGTAGCCCAGGAATTCTTCCTATCACTGAACTAACCATGTATAACTAACACCCTGACTAACCTCAATTAACCCACAATAACCCATTAACCTTTCTTGCACACTCCAATAACCAAATTAGCACCTCAGCTATACCATAGAATGAAGACTGAGCAATCTAAGAAAGACGCCCCTATCACAGCTGTCCCAAACCTCCTCGCAAAGTAGATCCAGTCTCTCTCCCCTAAATACTTCCAGTATAGCCAAATAAAAGTGATCGTGTGTCGTGTTCCCGTTTATTTTGTGTTCTCTATTCCTCATACCTTGTTTTGTGCATGCAGCCTTCTATACCCAGTCAGTTAGAACTCACATTACCCAAGTTAATCCTGTTGAAAAACAGGGCATAACACAGACTCTACTAGAAATATAACTCAGACATTATACTATCACCTGTTAACTACTACGACTACTGTCCCCACGGAAACAACAACGCCATGTATGATGTATCACTATTTTCGTGCCTACTTGGTTTTGTTGGCGAATTGTTGTGTTGTCGTGTTAAAGGGAGATGGGTGGTTTTTCTGGTCCCCTTTCTCCCTCATGCTTATCCCCTTTAGTTTTCAGATTCTAAGACGTTCGTCCCATTAGTCTGGCGATGTTAAGACCTTTCGCCCCATTTCTTTGTCAATATAAAGACTTTTCGTGTCATTTAGGTGTGGGTTTTTTCATGATGAGCGATAGCGAGCCTGTTATTTAAGAGGAGCCGGCCTTCGGCCGCTTTTGACATTTTCAAGCAGTGTAGTTTTGCTTAGGGGAAAAAAAAAAAAAAAAAAAACCCTCCCCAGACCACCTTCAATCTTTTAAGTTGCAGGCTCCCTATCGTTCTTCTAGAAATCGACACCTGAATGGGGTGATGCGTCT
>CM064486.1:39067207-39114707 GCA_032716605.1 Paralithodes platypus
ATTCCAACGATACATATAACACCTACACATATTAAGGAGGCGCGATAATAATGAGCTTAGCTCGCTCCCGCAATCCCCTTGAGTAAGTACAACTGAGTAACACACACACACACACACACGTTTGATTCATGTAATGGAAGATCTGTATAAACACTTGTTCTCAATATACATATCACCACACCTTTCCCCAGCACAGCTCGTGACCTTGGCCAGCACCACACCTCTCACAATGGGGAACTATAGCACAGTGCAGACAGGGGATGACCTTGCCCTTGGGGTACTATCAGCATCCTTCCTACACACTGCTCCATCTGTCTTCATTCAGATGCCTTTTTTCCAATTATCATACTTTGCTATTCAATTTGTCCCTTTAGTCCCAGTTCATAGACTCATACAGTTGTCTTGATAGTATTACATATTTCCATCTATCTTAATTTACGTCTTTCATCTTTCTTTACCGTTTATATCTATCTTGATACTCCTTTATTATGGGGTACCCCATTTGTCATGATCCTCCTCCACCTTCCCAAATGATCACCGTTTACCTTCAACCTATCTTACTATTCCTTCCTCACTGACTATGCTACAATCTGTCTCCATACTCCAACCAATTTATATTGACCTTACTTCACTGACTATGCTACAATCTGTCTCCATACTCCAACCTATTTATATTGACCTTACTTCACTGACTATACTACAATCTGTCTCCATACTCCAACCTATGTATATTGACCTTACTGCACTGACTACGCTACAATCTGTCTCCATACTCCAACCTATTTATATTGACCTTACTTCACTGACTATGCTACAATCTGTCTCCACACTCCAACCTATTTATATTGACCTTACTTCACTGACTACCGGTATACTACAATCTGTCTCCATACTCCAACCTATGTATATTGACCTTACTGCACTGACTATGCTACAATCTGTCTCCATACTCCAACCTATGTATATTGACCTTACTTCACTGACTATACTACAATCTGTCTCCATACTCCAACCTATTTATATTGACCTTACTTCACTGACTATGCTACAATCTGTCTCCATACTCCAACCTATTTATATTGACCTTACTTCACTGACTATACTACAATCTGTCTCCATACTCCAACCTATTTATATTGACCTTACTTCACCAACTATGCTACAATCTGTCTCCATACTCCAACCTATGTATATTGACCTTACTTCACTGACTATGCTACAATCTGTCTCCATACTACAACCTATTTATATTGACCTTACTTCACTGACTATGCTACAATCTGTCTCCATACTACAACCTATTTATATTGACCTTACTTCACTGACTATGCTACAATCTGTCTCCATACTCCAACCTATTTATATTGACCTTGCTTCACTAACTATACTACAATCTGTCTCCATACTCCAACCTATTTATATTGACCTTACTTCACTGACTATGCTACAATCTGTCTCCATACTCCAACCTATTTATATTGACCTTACTTCACTGACTATACTACAATCTGTCTCCATACTCCAACCTATTTATATTGACCTTACTTCACCGACTATGCTACAATCTGTCTCCATACTCCAACCTATTTATATTGACCTTACTGCACTGACTATGCTACAATCTGTCTCCATACTCCAACCTATTTATATTGACCTTACTTCACTGACTATGCTACAATCTGTCTCCATACTCCAACCTATGTATATTGACCTTACTTCACTGACTATACTACAATCTGTCTCCATACTCCAACCTATTTATATTGACCTTACTTCACCGACTATGCTACAATCTGTCTCCATACTCCAACCTATTTATATTGACCTTACTGCACTGACTATGCTACAATCTGTCTCCATACTCCAACCTATTTATATTGACCTTACTTCACTGACTATGCTACAATCTGTCTCCATACTCCAACCTATTTTTATTGACCTTACTTCACCGACTATGCTACAATCTGTCTCCATACTCCAACCTATTTATATTGACCTTACTGCACTGACTATGCTACAATCTGTCTCCATACTCCAACCTATTTATGTTGACCTTACTTCACCGACTATGCTACAATCTGTCTCCATACTCCAACCTATTTATATTGACCTTACTTCACTGTTCAATTTGTCATAATTCATAATTTAATTAATTGAGTTTAGAGGTGAAGTTGGTTAGTGGAGAAAACATAATAATCCACTCCTGCGATTCTGTTTATACAATTACTTCTTATCACTTACCGTACCTATATATTTGTTCATTCATTTCTATTTACGTTTTTACCTCTCGATATTACACACTGGTTGATTCATTTGTTTTGATGCCCTTTCCTTGTGTCCTTGTTTGTAATTTTCCAATTATTTATCTTTAAGGGGGGATGGTTCACTTTTTGGTCGATTTTGTACATATATACATGATTTTTCTAGTTTCCTCCCTAGACCTCCATCGAACTAAAAAAAAAAAAATCCATTACATCCCCCTTCTAGATTAATTTGTACATTTTTGGGGTAGACAAATATCCCGGCCGAAGGACGGTTCTTCCAAAATTACAGGATCGACACCTAAATAGCATAAAAGGTCTAAATATTGACAGGGAAATGGGACGGAAGGTTTTAAAATCGACAGTCTAATGGGGCAAACATCATAACATCTGAAAACTAATGGGGCTGAACACGAGGGAGAAGGGGACCCGGAATAACGACCCATCTCCCCCCTTAACTCTTCCTTCATGACAGGCTACTTCATTTGCTTTGATACTCTTACTTTTGAACTGATCATAATATATTCTATCTCTATTATACAACTGCTTCCTCAAAGGCTAGTTCACTTGTCGCATTGTTCTACCCGTGTCCACTTAAGGGGATAGTGGCTGTTATTTTGGTCTATTTATTCAGTTATTCATATATTTTTTAGTTTGTTCCCTAGACCTCCATCAAGCTTAAAAACACCCCCTAGACCCCCCTTCAAGATTAATTTGTAAATTTTTCGGTAGAAAAAGACCGGTTCCTCTTAAAATTAAAGGCTCGCTATTGCTCGCCAGGAAAAAAAAAGAGACGCCTAAATGGCACGAAACGTCTTAAAATTGACAACAGAAGGGGGCGAAAGGTGTTAAAATCGTCAAACTAATGGGCCGAACGCCTAAAATCTCAAAACTAATGGGGCTAAACACGAGGGAGAAAGTGGTCCCTAAAACCGGCCCATCTTCCCTTTAACCTTACTACTGTACCTGGTCACTCTCTGTTACCCTGTCAAGTACCACTCCTTCCTTGCTGCTACCCCCGTTTGTCATCCTCGTATTACCTGACCCATGTACTCTAACGCTATCCAATCAATCTTCATGAAACCTTCAACCTATCTCACTACTTCTTCCTTACAGGGTACTCCATTTATCATAAAGAGACAATGAATGGAGGAAGGAAACACAAAGAAAACAAATAATTATGCAAATAAATACAATAAAAGAAAAAATATATAAATGAAGTAATAATAAAAAAAAAAAAAAAAAAAATCCATATGCATAAAGACATCCTCCATTCACAAAATGTGTTTATCAACTGGATTTAAGCTGTTGTAACTTGCTGAGCAGCGCAAACAAAAACACACTTGCAGAAGTGCAAACGCGCAAACGTAAACCCATACCTTGCACAAGCACAAATAGGCAAAATTCACAAAAATTATCCATTAGCCTACTATAACCTTAACCATATGTTCAGTTCACTTAGTGCTAATTGTTTTCCCATTCGTGAGTTTCTGCTATAACTATTTTGATTCATTCATAAATTTGTCTGTGTCAAATAATTTCTCGTTCATCCAATTTTTGCACTACTTTAGCATTTTATAGTTAATTCATTTCTTTTACTATATACTTATATTGACTCATACATCCATTGCAGTTCATATTTCTCACGCGTTTATTTCCCTTATTAGTCTATCTCTTTCATCTTTGCTCATTACTCCATCTATTGTCTACCACGTCTACGACTCCCTTTTCCTTCAGCCGTATTCTTAAGGGGGAGGTAGTCGCTTTTTCTGGACCCCCTTCTCCCTCATGCTTAGCAAATTAGTTTTGAGATCAAGACATTCCTTCCGTTATTTTGGCGATTTTGAGTAATTTCGCCTTATTTTTTTGGTATTTTTCGTGCCATTTAGGTGTCGATTTTTTCCTAGCGAGCGATAGCTAGCCTGCAATTTTAGAAGGAACGGGACATTTTTCTACCGAAAAAAGGACATATTTATCATAAAAAGGGGGTCTAGGGGGTGTTTTCTTAAGCTTGATGGAGGTCTAGCGAGAAAACTAAACAAATAAATGAATACATTAATTTATAGACCAAAAATAAATAAATAAATAAAATAAATAAAACAAATATAAAATAAATCAATAAAGAGCCACTAGCCCCTTAAGGGGAGATTTCCACCTGGAGCATTTTTTTCTGGACCCCTTTCTCCCTCATGTTTAGCCCCATTGCTTTTGAGATTTTAAGACGCTTGCCCCATTAGTTTGGCGATTTTAAGAACCCTCGCCCCATTTCTGTCAATTTTAAGACTATTCGCGCTATTTAGGTGTCGATTTTTTCTTGGCGAGCGAAAGCGAGCCTGTAATTTAAGGGGAACCGGCCTTTGGCCGGGAAATTTTTCTGCCGAAAAATGTACAAATTTATCTTGAAAGGGGGTCTAGGGGGAGTAATTTTAAGCTTGATGGAAGTCTAGGGCATCAACTAAAAACCTCCCCTTAAAGCATGTAGGAAGGGTGTTAAGCCGGTATCACACGAGAGCTTTTATAGTCAACATTCGATCATCAAAATTTTTCTGGCAACATTTTTGGAATATTTTGCACTGGTATCGGAAACTAGACTGATGATAGATGAATTTAGGCAACCGATATATTATATATGTTGACCACATAATCTGCCAGACCAGTGTTAAGGATAAATGTTGCGTGAAAAAGCGCTCGTGTGATACCGGCTTTAGGGTGTTGTCAGTCCCATATCGAACGAAACCTAAAATTCTGAGGGTGAAAGAGAACGTGATATACCCGCGTGTTGTGACAATTTATATATATATATACTTATTTCTTCCTCAAGGCCAAGGTTTTTCACTGTAAATATTATAAAGACTATTTAATCGTGAAAAAAAGAAAAAGAGGGGATGGGGCCTGAGTATATAGATAGATAGATAGATAGATAGATAGATAGATAGACAGATATTTGATCGTTTCAAGACTAACTACATTTCTGTCTTCTTTGGTATTTGGGAAATGTGAGAAATCAATATCTTTCGTTCACTCTCTCTGTTTCTTTTCAACTGGCGATATATTGCATCTCTTACCAGCTCATTATTCGATACTTAATGGACAACATGAAACTAGTATGTCTGTGCATCATAATAAGACCACGTTTATATAATTAGCACCATATTTCACTACAAAATCTTCAAAATAACTGAGGAATCTTGATGGGAACTTTGCAATTTACCGTCAGTTGGAGAGAAACAGATTATAGTTGGTTTCTCTCATCATTTCACCTACTTCAATAATTCACCTTTGTATTTTCCTACTCTACATTTCTTCCCTTCATTATATGGGGCAAATTGAAAATATATATATAAGTATTAATACAGACAAAAATATAAAATAAACCATAAAATATCTCCCTTCTTTTAAAATATACACCCCCATCCACTTTCCTCATCAGTCCCCCCTCCCCCCCCTACCCATCTACCCTTCTCCTCCTCCACTCCCACCCCCCCCACACCCAGACACGCCCATCCACTCCCCCTCCACACATCCCTTCCCCCCTCCCACCCACACACATACACCAACCCATCCACTCCCCCACCCACCCCCAAACCCACCCACTCACACCCACGCTCCCGCCCGTGGTGGGAGTGGCTGTAATGGACAAGGAAGTGTATCGCATAGGTCAATATTTATGGCCCGTTGAATGAAGGGGGCGGAAAAAAAGATACAAAAAGACAAGAAAATGGAGAGAGAGAGAGAGAGAGAGAGAGAATACAAATCTTGAGAGGAAGTTCCATTAGCCGATAAACTTGAGTAGATAATGGTGGATATCATAGACAATACCGTGCTGTGAAATTATATAGTGTATATCGTCAAAGAAGAAGTGGATCAAGGCTGAGCGTATTATTGTGTAGTAGGCTTGTTTAACCCTTTCAAGATCCGATTACGCGTTTCTTTTTCTGGTTTCTGACTACAATGGGCCGATTTTATTCAGATTAGGAAGGGTATTATGGAAGTCAGAGGGTTAATTGAGATAGTCTTTACCCTCATAATGTCCGCAGATCCTTCCTAAACTGTATACAATCGTCTAAAGCTAGCCAGAACAAACTGTCAAAATGCGTCATGGTCGTCCAAAGATTGTAGAGTAGGCAGGGGTAGGGTGTTCTGTTATTTCATCTGGTAGGCTTATCTTACAGGATTAGGAAATATTTTTAGTTTTTCTGCATTAACCGCGTCTAGAATTTCCAACTTATATTTTTTGTCTCTCTCTATTTATGTGTCTATCTATTAATCTGTTTATATATCTGCGTATCTCACTCACTCTCACACACACAAACACACGCACTCTCTCTCTCTCTCTCCCTATCCACCCATTTCTTTTTCTACTGTATAAATTATACAGTATACAGTATATATGTGTTTATCTATCTACAAATATACTGTATCTATCTATCTGAATCTCTCTCTCTCTATCTATCTCACACACACACACACACACTCTCTCTCTCTTGCTTTGGGTATTTTAAGATGTTATCAATACTTGTAATTAATAAACGTCTTCCCGTCAACCTTGAATGGGAAGAGCAAGTCATCGAGAGAGAGAGAGAGAGAGAGAGAGAGAGAGAGAGAGAGAGAGAGAGAGAGAGAGAGAGAGAGAGAGAGAGAGAGAGAGAGAGAGATGCAGTTAAATATAGTGAGAAATGAAAGAAGACAAAAATAAGTTTATATATAAATGCATAGATAGCAACATTTATAGTCAGATAATTATGCAGATAGATAATTTACCGTATAAGTAAATATAGATACAGATAGATATATACAGTGTAGTGAATAACAATGTTCCCATACAACAATAGCATTCCAATATGGCGACCCCAAACTATGGACAATGGCAGCTCACATTTTGCATGACAGACAGTTAGATAAAATAGACTGATATATAGATAGTTAGGAAGATGCATATAGATAGATCGACATAGTAATAGATAGATACTTAGACTGATAGATGGCTAGATACAGATACATAAACAGATAGTTAGATAAATATACAGGTAGATAGACATAAATATGAGCTCAACCGACTCCGAGGGTTCTGTTCCCCCATGGAGATACTTACTCTATACAGGGATATATTACTCCCATGCATTGAGTATTATTCACATATGTTGGGAGGTTCCACCCAAACAATTCTACTAAAACAAGTAGAGCCAAAAGCATTTCGTCTCACTAACTCCTTTTACTAACTATAATAAATCTCTTTCCATCCGCCGCATTGTTGTATCTCGTTTTCTTTTCTATCGTTATTATAATCAACAATGTTCTTCAAAACTATCCCAGCATATACTTCCTCCTTTACAGAGAGTTTATGGTACCCGCCTTTCAACCTATTCTTATCCATATTCCGTCCAACTCAATAACCCAAGAGTAAACTGGTGTTTACAGTCCTTCCTTTACATTATGGGTAAACTTTGAAATTATCTTCCATAGTTCCTATAACTTAAGCAACTTCAAGATCCGTGTGTCCAGGCATTTTGACTCGAACGTACCTGGATTTTGGCTACCGATCACTCTTTTAACCTGGATGGACAGCTATAGGATGTCTTGCCTTGTGTGTCTTTCTTCCGCATACAAAATATATAGGCTATAGAATAACAATGTTACTATAGAGACAATAAGATTCCAGAATGACGACCCTCAATTCCTGACAATCAAGGATTACCTTTTGCATGGCCCATTGTTTTATACTGGATTGTATAGTCAGAGCTCTCTCTCTCTCTATCTCTCTCTCTCTCGAGCAGGGAGTGCATGGTGGTAAAACTGCATAATATAGGCTACAGTATATATATATATATATATATATATATATATATATATATATATATATATATATATATATATATATATATATATATAATTACTGTAGAATGTGTCGTTGACCAAGATCTATGGATCTTGCGAACTAGCAAAAAACAGTGGAACTTAATTGATCATTGTGTAACGAACTCGAGGAAAGATTTTTTGTTTTTTGTTTTTTTGCTGCTGCCCGACCATTCTTTGGCGTTATTTAGGAGGGACGAAGGTCTATATACAAGGTATATTTTATATATATATATATATATATATATATATATATATATATATATACCTGTATATATATATATATATATATTGGGAGGGATGAACAAAACAGGACTTTACGATTATGTTCGATATTCTGTGTAGTTACAAAATGTGTTGTATTATAGTATTGTAATGCAACACAAACTATACATTGAATTGTATATGCACCAGCTTGATTTATTGTGAACAAACAATATTAAATAGACTTTCTATTTTGTCTCTTAAATTTCAAAATGGGTCTTAACATTTGCCATCTCTTTATTGTTATTCAAGAAAATACCCAGTTTGACATTTTTCTTGAATAATTAATAATAAATGTATGTTTGGGTACTGAAAAATTATCAGGCTGTTCATTGATTATTTGTGGACTCGTAGTTATGATGAACAGATAACTACGAGCTTGCATGCATATCACATTTCAACCTTAAAGGGAGGCTTCATTTTCTGGATCCCCTACTCCCTCATGCTTAGCCCCATTAGTTTTGACATTTTAAGACGTTCGCCCCATTAGGCTAGTTTGGCGATTCTCAAAGACCTTTCGCTCCATTTCTTTGTCAGTATTAAGACCTTTCGTACCATTTAGGTGTCGATATTTTCCAAGCAAGCGATAGCGAGCCTGTAATTTAGTGTATGACTTTGTCTGGAAAGGGGGGGGGGGGGCTTGGGGGCATTGTTTAAAGCTTGATGGGGGACTAGGGAGCAAGCTAAACCCTACCCTTAATTCGGTTTATATTCTTTATTGACCCCCCCCCCTGCTATAAATAAGTTTTAAATTACACAATTGTGTGCATAAATATGAATTAATAGGGTAAACAAATTAAACATTACTTAGGTGTCATTTTGGGGGTAAGTTTACGACATAATTCTTAAAATGTAAAAGGTAAAGGATTTTTTGTTTGTCTGTTCACGGTTGGAACATTTAATAAATGTCAAGGAATTATTGATGTCACCTGTACCCTCCCCCTACCCCCCCTGGCGACCAACCATACAACCACACACACACACACACACACTCACACTCAGACGTACACACACACACTCAGACATATACAGCGTCACATACACAGTCACACACACACACACTCAGACACACACAGAGTCACACACCGAGTCACACACACACACACACACAGTCATACACAGAGTAACACACACATACACACACACACACACACACACATATCCAGTATATAAACAAATAACTTGCTGGATAGACTACATAGGTACAGTATACATAAACATGTTCGAATACCAATAATAAGGAGTCATGTGAGGCCCAACAGAGAGACATTAACAAATTGCGTCAACTGTAAACATAAGTGAAGTAAGGTATTAACCCCTTCTGTACCGGCGACGTCTTCTCTATATTATTCTACCTATATTTAACGATCTTGTGCAGTTTAAGAAGGATATGTGGTAGTAAAAAGGGTTAAATGAGATAGTTCGAATCCTGTTAATTGTTGGAGTCCCTTTTTTATACTGAATAAGATTGTCTAATAGTAGCCAGAATACATTTAAAAAGACGGCACCGGTACAGAAGGCATTAACCCAAAAGCATGTCACATTATGTAAACAAATTGTACATAATTATAACATTATGTGTCTCTACGTGGGTTCAAACCTGGGCTATTCACAAAACCACCCTACAAATGGATGCATAGGATTTGTGTAGGGTGGTGGTGCAGTGAGTAAATGTTGAGATTTGCATTTCTGTAGCCCGAGTTCGATCCTAGGTATAGACACAAATGATTTCCTGAACATGTCACATTATGGAATTGGGATATGGTTTGAAAACACCACACGGAACTTTAAAGAATACTGTAGAGATGCTAAATCAATCCTAAAGGTAAACACATATTTATATACAAAAGTGAGCCGGAAATTAATGATCTGGAAAAATAAAAAAATACTGTACAAGGGGTTGGAATGTCCACAAGCTGTACACAGTATATATATATATATATACAGTATATATACAGTATATATATATATATATACAGTATATATACAGTATATATATATTGGCAACTGATTTTTTTTTTTTGCAGGAATAATCATAGCAAGATGGCTATCCAGGATGAAAATATTGGAATATGTACAGATATTAGATAACACTGATATAATTTCGGCACACGATAACAGACAAAGAGAAGACCTCATAATAGTATTTAAGTAGGATTTGAATGAACCCGTAAAGAAGACTTTATCAAGACAGCTACAGCGAGAACAAGAGAGAATTAATACATACTACTGAACAAGAGAATCAGAGCAAGATGTTGTAACCCATATACGGTACTCTACATTCAGTGTCACACGGCCGTTATTTCCGGCAATCTTCTATGAGCAAGTTTTTTCTCGTAATATCATGAGGCTCTTTCACATTGGAATCGGAAACTAGACTGAAGGTAGATTATGTTAGGTGGCTGATTTCTGATATAACTTAAATTATGAAGATGTCAGACTACAAGTGCTCGTAAAAATTGACGGTAAAATAGCGTGTGTGACACCACCTTAAAGGGGGTCACCTGCTTTTGTTCTCAACTTTTCTCTCTTTCTATGGCTTGTATCCATTTGGCCCCATTCAGCCTACTGTTTTAAGACGTTTATCCCCATCCAGGTGTCAATTTTTGACTGGTGAGCGGTAGCAAGCCAGCATATTTTTAAAATGTTTTTGACAGCAGGCTAAAATTGTAAATTTTTCGATACAAAAATGTGTCCGGCGAAGCCGGATTTCTTCATATAATTTTTCTTTTTTTAAGAGACAATGAACGGAGGAAGGAAAAACACAGATAAAACAAAAAGGTCCATGTGCCTAAAGGCATCCTCCATTCATAAAATGTTTGTAACAACTGGATTTAAACATTTGTAGATTGTAAGTTTGTGGAAAGCAATTCGAGGGAAGTGAATTCCAAAGAGTAGTAGCTCTGGGGATAAATTAATTCTGATAAGCAGAAGTTCTGCATTGTGGAGGAGAAAGTGTAAATTCATGGGCGCTCTCAGCTGCCCCAGTTCTACGGGGAAAGATGTGGAGAGGCGGCACAATTGAAGCAAGTTCCTCGGAACAATTGCTGTGAAAATATCTGTAGAATAATGCAAGGGATGCAACGTTTCTTCGTATGGATAATGTAGGAAGGTCATGTGTGATTGCAGGGTTATTGATTAATCTAATAGCTTTATTTTGAATTTTGTCCAACTGCCTCATGCTGGTTCGCTATCGCTCGCCAGGAAGTAATCGACACCTGGATGGGGATAAACGTCTTAAAATAGTTGGCTGAATGGATACAAGCCAGAAAAAGAGAGAAAAGGAGAGAACAAAAAAAATCAGGTCACCCCTCTTAAGAAGGACGGAAATCATGGCCAATACCCTCTTGTAATTGAAAAGTGTTATAGCATACGAGTTGTGATTTTCCACACCTATATCTTGGTTGAAATATCAGTTCAATTGCTCTAATAATTTCTGAGCTTTAAGGGGGAGGTAGTCGCTTTTTCTGGACATCCTTCTCCCTCATGTTTAGCATATTAGTTTTGAGATTGTATGACAATCGTTCCATTAGTTTGTCGATTGTAAGACATTTCGAACCATTTCTTTGTCAATATTAAGACCTTTCGTGCCATATAGGTATCTATTTTTTCCTGGCGAGCGATAGCGAGCCTGAAGTTTTCGAAGGAACCGGCCTTTGGCCAGGACATTTTTCTACCGAAAAAAATAAAAATACAAATATATCTTGAAAGGGGGTCTAGGGGATGCTATTTAAAGGGGGTCTAGGGGATGCTATTTAAAGGGGGTCTAGGGGATGCTATTTAAAGGGGGTCTAGGGGATGCTATTTAAAGGGGGTCTAGGGGATGCTATTTAAAGGGGGTCTAGGGGATGCTATTTAAAGGGGGTCTAGGGGATGCTATTTAAAGGGGGTCTAGGGGATGCTATTTAAAGGGGGTCTAGGGGATGCTATTTACAGGGGGTCTAGGGGATGCAATTTACAGGGGGTCTAGGGGATGCTATTTAAAGGGGGTCTAGGGGATGCTATTTAAAGGGGGTCTAGGGGATGCTATTTAAAGGGGGTCTAGGGGATGCTATTTAAAGGGGGTCTAGGGGATGCTATTTAAAGAGGGTCTAGGGGATGCTATTTAAAGGGGGTCTAGGGGATGCTATTTAAAGGGGGTCTAGGGGATGCTATTTAGGGGGGGTCTGGGGGATGCTATTTAAGGGGGGTCTAGGGGATGCTATTTAAAGGGGGTCTAGGGGATGCTATTTAAAGGGGGTCTAGGGGATGCTATTTAAAGGGGGTCTAGGGGATGCTATTTAAAGGGGGTCTAGGGGATGCTATTTAAAGGGGGTCTAGGGGATGCTATTTAAAGGGGGTCTAGGGGATGCTATTTAAAGGGGGTCTAGGGGATGCTATTTAAAGGGGGTCTAGGGGATGCTATTTAAAGGGGGTCTAGGGGATGCTATTTAAAGGGGGTCTAGGGGATGCTATTTAAAGGGGGTCTAGGGGATGCTATTTAAAGGGGTTCTAGGGGATGCTATTTAAAGGGGGTCTAGGGGATGCTATTTAAAGGGGGTCTAGGGGATGCTATTTAAAGGGGGTCTAGGGGATGCTATTTAAAGGGGGTCTAGGGGATGCTATTTAAAGGGGGTCTAGGGGATGCTATTTAAAGGGGTTCTGGGGGATGCTATTTACAGGGGGTCTAGGGGATGCTATTTACAGGGGGTCTAGGGGATGCTATTTAAAGGGGGTCTAGGGGATGCTATTTAAAGGGGGTCTAGGGGATGCTATTTAAAGGGGGTCTAGGGGATGCTATTTAAAGGGGGTCTAGGGGATACTATTTAAAGCTTGATAAAGGGGGTCTAGGGGATACTATTTAAAGCTTGATAAAGGGGGTCTAGGGGATACTATTTAAAGGGGGTCTAGGGGATACTATTTAAAGGGGGTCTAGGGGATATTATTGAAAGGGGTCCTAGGGGATGCTATTTAAAGGGGGTCTAGGGGATGCTATTTAAAGGGGGTCTAGGGGATGCTATTTAAAGGGGGTCTAGGGGATGCTATTTAAAGGGGGTCTAGGGGATGCTATTTAAAGGGGGTCTAGGGGATGCTATTTAAAGGGGGTCTAGGGGATGCTATTTAAAGGGGGTCTAGGGGATGCTATTTAAAGAGGGTCTAGGGGATGCTATTTAAAGGGGGTCTAGGGGATGCTATTTAAAGGGGGTCTAGGGGATGATATTTAAGGGGGGTCTGGGGGATGCTATTTAAAGGGGGTCTAGGGGATGCTATTTAAAGGGGGTCTAGGGGATGCTATTTAAAGGGGGTCTAGGGGATGCTATTTAAAGGGGGTCTGGGGGATGCTATTTAAAGGGGGTCTAGGGGATGCTATTTAAAGGGGGTCTAGGGGATGCTATTTAAAGGGGGTCTAGGGTATGCTATTTAAAGGGGGTCTAGGGGATGCTATTTAAAGGGGGTCTAGGGGATGATATTTAAAGGGGGTCTAGGGGATGCTATTTAAAGGGGATCTAGGGGATGCTATTTAAAGGGGGTCTAGGGGATGATATTTAAAGGGGGTCTAGGGGATGCTATTTAAAGGGGGTCTAGGGGATGCTATTTAAAGGGGGTCTAGGGGATGCTATTTAAAGGGGGTCTAGGGGATGCTATTTAAAGGGGGTCTAGGGGATGCTATTTAAAGCTTGATGGAGGTCTAACGAGGAAACTAAAACATATTTAAAATAGACCAAGAAACAAGCACTACCCCCTTAAGAGGTTATTGGTTAAGATATATGGCCTAGTTACTCATATAGTGAATAGATTGTAGGATAGAAGACATTCATGACAGAGTCGCCTATAAGTCAAACATATTACCGACAAAAAGTAGAGTGTGCACAGAGTTATTTCAAATCCCTTCTGTACCGGCGACGTCTTTTTACCTTATCTTAGCTACTATTAGACGATTTTATACAGTTTCCAAAGGACCTGCAGCAATTAACAGGCTTCGAACTATCTCACTTAACCCTTTTGACTACCACAGATCCTTCTTAAACTGTACAACATTGTTTAAATACAGCTGGAATAAAACCACAAACATCCCCGGTAGTGAAGGGGTAACACCGATATATGATCAAATGATAGCAGACGGGACCCTACGAGACTAGCCTGCATTAAGGGGAGATTTCCACTTGACGAGTTTTTTTCTGGACCCCTTTCTCCCTCATGTTTAGGCCCAATGTTTTTTAAGATTTGGAGATAAGTTAGGCGATCTTAAGAACTTTCGCCCAATTGCTGTCAATTTTAAGAACGTTCGTGCAATTTAGGTGTCGATTTTTTCCAGGCGAGCGATAGCGAGCCTGTAATTTAAGAGGAACCGGCCTTCGGCCGGGACATTTTTCTACTGAAAAATGTACAAATTTATCTTGAAAGGGGGTCTAGGGGGTGTAGTTTTTAGCTTGATAGAGGTCTAGGGAACAACCTAAAAACCTCCCCTTAAACTCAATTAGATAAACAAGTAGGAAAACAAAGGTATACACACACGCACATTTTGTTGTTCTATATAAGTGGACACGCACACTCACGAGACGACTCCCCCCCCCCCCCCTCCTCAACCAACATTCACATAAACAAACAACAGAACACACACATACACTCAGGACACACACACACACATAATACACCCACGACAAACACACACACATATGACCCCACAACCGCCAACACTGACAGGAGACACAGTACCGTCACCGTTATTGCCGTACCGTTATATCAGATCCACCTCCACACAGTACCGTCACCGTTATTGCCGTACCGTTATATCAGATCCACCTCCACACAGTACCGTCACCGTTATTGCCGTACCGTTATATCAGATCCACCTCCACACAGTACCGTCACCGTTATTGCCGTACCGTTATATCAGATCCACCTCCACACAGTACCGTCACCGTTATTGCCGTACCGTTATATCAGATCCACCTCCACACAGTACCGTCACCGTTATTGCCGTACCGTTATATCAGATCCACCTCCACACAGTACCGTCACCATTATTGCCGTACCGTTATATCAGATCCACCTCCACACAGTACCGTCACCGTTATTGCCGTACCGTTATATCAGATCCACCTCCACACAGTACCGTCACCGTTATTGCCGTACCGTTATATCAGATCCACCTCCACACAGTACCGTCACCGTTATTGCCGTACCGTTATATCAGATCCACCTCCACACAGTACCGTCACCGTTATTGCCGTACCGTTATATCAGATCCACCTCCACACAGTACCGTCACCGTTATTGCCGTACCGTTATATCAGATCCACCTCCACACAGTACCGTCACCGTTATTGCCGTACCGTTATATCAGATCCACCTCCACACAGTACCGTCACCGTTATTGCCGTACCGTTATATCAGATCCACCTCCACACAGTACCGTCACCGTTATTGCCGTACCGTTATATCAGATCCACCTCCACACAGTACCGTCACCGTTATTGCCGTACCGTTATATCAGATCCACCTCCACACAGTACCGTCACCGTTATTGCCGTACCGTTATATCAGATCCACCTCCACACAGTACCGTCACCGTTATTGCCGTACCGTTATATCAGATCCACCTCCACACAGTACCGTCACCGTTATTGCCGTACCGTTATATCAGATCCACCTCCACACAGTACCGTCACCGTTATTGCCGTACCGTTACATCAGATCCACCTCCACACAGTACCGTCACCGTTATTGCCGTACCGTTACATCAGATCCACCTCCACACAGTACCGTCACCGTTATTGCCGTACCGTTATATCAGATCCACCTCCACACAGTACCGTCACCGTTATTGCCGTACCGTTATATCAGATCCACCTCCACACAGTACCGTCACCGTTATTGCCGTACCGTTATATCAGATCCACCTCCACACAGTACCGTCACCGTTATTGCCGTACCGTTATATCAGATCCACCTCCACACAGTACCGTCACCGTTATTGCCGTACCGTTATATCAGATCCACCTCCACACAGTACCGTCACCGTTATTGCCGTACCGTTATATCAGATCCACCTCCAAACAGTACCGTCACCGTTATTGCCGTACCGTTATATCAGATCCACCTCCACACAGTACCGTCACCGTTATTGCCGTACCGTTATATCAGATCCACCTCCACACAGTACCGTCACCGTTATTGCCGTACCGTTATATCAGATCCACCCACACTATCTTGCCAATCTTTGGGAACCTTTTCATGCAGGAAGTTGTAATGCGTGACCAAGCTCTTTCTATAATAATGCGATAATCCTGTAGTAACATAAAACTAGTTATATTTGATAATATTGATAACATTATTATAGAATACACAGCATCAGCAAGAATATGCAGTTCTATTCTTCCACATTAATTTAAATAAATGAATTACCTTCACTATAGCAATACTAACTAGATAACTATTTTCCACAATAATCTTGCAGTGATATAGCATCGCCGATGTAATTTAATATAATCTATAAACACAAACACTCTTTACGAAAAAAAAAAAAAAAAAAAAAAAATATATATATATATATACAGGATATACAGTATATATATATATATATATATATATATATATATATATATATATATATATATATATATATATATATATATACCGGTATATATATATATATATATATATTATATATATATTATACAAATCGTGTTGTTATTACGAGTCCACGGAAGGGCCCACTAATATTGTTGTCCCCTTGGCCCCCCCATAGGGTAACCTTGTGACCACCGGGACCCACACACCACAGGGGGGGGGGGGGGGGGCACTCTTTCACTACTATCATTATAGATGTATTCACTATTTTCTTCAGTTGTGGTTATATATATGAACTATGCACCGTACACTCACGGTACTGTAAAGGTCATAGATTATCTGAAGTGATATAATATAATATATTATTATTTTTATTCACAGATGGTACTGATAATAATTATTGTCTATTAAAGTCAGCTAGGAATGCTCGAGGGACAACAAATGACTTCCATGTTCCCTTTATAGGTCTATAATTGAAATATTTGTAAGGTAAGCGAAGCTTTGAAGTCTTTAATTCTTCAATATTCGATGACGCTATTCTTCCTCATACTCTGGGACTCATTAGCCGCTATTATTTAGATTAGGAAGGGATTATAAAAGTTAGAAGATTAGTTGAGATATACACTTTCCCTTTCATTTCCCAGAGGCCCTTCTAAATCCGAGTATAATCGTCTAATGTTGTCCTGAGTGAAGTGAAAAAGAGCCATTGTACAGAAAGTGTTGAGCTAAAATACAAAATATTTCAATAGTTTAGATTTATTGCAAGTGTGGAGCACATAATTATATGTAGCACATACAGTATATGTAGGTTACAGTAATAAGTGTTAACATTCATATTATCCATATACAGATATTAGATAAACTGTATTTATATCAAAGGGAGTTAATGATTCAAGGATTCAATCAGATTTTGAGTACCGGTACTTAAAAATAACAAAATTTGTTTTCCAATAGATTACAAGCAATTTAGTGTGTTAGATTCATCTCTATACCGAAGTAGGATATGACATTGTGTATTTCTCTCTCTCTCTCTCTCTCTCTCTCTCTCTCTCTCTCTACTTGTCTGCATTTATATATATATATATATATATATAATATATATATATATATATATATATATATATATATATATATATATATATATATATTATATATATATATATATATATATATATATATATATATATATAACATTAACTATTCTAGCACGACAATGCTTCATATATTTGATGCTAGGTATTATACAGTAGATATTTGTATGCAGTTTAGGAAAGTCGTCTGAGTCACACAAAGGGGTGCTTGGGTTAGCAATCCTCCCTTGTGAACAGAAACAAGCGAGAGGATCGAACTAATTGCCTAGGAGTGTGTAGGCGATTCAGGATCAAGGCGTCTGACAATAGATAGACAGGTTTGAGTCAAGGGGCTTTAAGGGGGTGACCTGTTTTTCTTCTGTCCTTTTCTATCTTTCTCTGGCTTGTATCCATTTGGCCCCATTCAGCCTACTGTTTTAAGACGTTTATCCCCATCCAGTTGTCAATTTTTGACTGGTGAGCGGTAGCGAGCCAGCATATTTTTTATTTTTGTTTGACAGCAGGCTAAATTTGTACATTTTTCGATAGAAAAATTTCTCGGCGAAGCCGGGTTTCTTCATATAATGCTGGCTCGCTATCGCTCGCCAGGAAGAAATCGACATCTAGATGGGGATAAACGTCTTAAAATAGTTGGCTGAATGGGGCCGAATGGATACAAGCCAGAGAAAGAGAGAAAAGGACAGAAATAAAAAAAAACAGGTCACCCCCCCCTTATAATACTTCGAGTAACTGCTGTGCCACTCTCTCTCTCTTCTACTTTTATCTTGATTTATATATTTTTTCTTCACTATAACCTCTCGAGAATACCTTCTCCTCGCTTAGCACAATTATACCTTAGTTTCTTACATTCTGATTACACTCAAATTTAGGGAAGGCCTCCGCAGTCAGAGGATGGGATGTCAAACCAGGGTCCATGGAATAACGTAAGCAACGGTACATGCATCCCTATCACTTTTATGTTCCCCCTTTTTACATAATATACTTCCGACTCTAAAAAACTAAATGTCAACCAGTGTCCATGGAATAACGCAAACAACTGTACAATACACATCCCTATCCCGTTTAATTTTTCCTGGTTTGCGTGAGTGAGGTCAACCCTTACCGTGACCTCATATCCTTATCACTCATTGCCCTTCCGTCTTTTAGCAGCTTGGTCTTACATTTTTAATATATTTTTCGCAGGGTAACGCGTGAACTTTATCCTTCTCATCGTTCTTTTTTCTTCTATCTCAGGTTGAATCCTTCGTATCCAATGTTCTATCTTTATCCATGTATGAGGCATATCGTGAGTACCGCAACACTTTAAAAAAAATATATTAATGGAATATAATTTAACCAAGATATAAGTAATGGAGAGCGACGGTCATCAGAAGTATCTTATCCACTTTCAAACTCTCCGGTTGCATGTACTATGCATGCACTGAATTATTTTCCCTTGTTTTATTTTTTAGTTAAGTATAATAAATATACTTCTAATCATACATAAATCCCTGGTAACATTAAACCCAGCCATTGAATTATATATATTTGTTGTGTTCACTTGAGTCAAATAAATCTACATGTAATAATACATAACACGATGATAACACTAAACCCAGCCAGTCCTCCACCCCATATACGTCATCTCCATATGCCCAGGGTTGTATGATCGTGTTCAGATCAAGTAGATACAGGAGCTGAGGGAGGTGGGGGCGTCAAGGTGGGGCGAAGGGGTGTTAAGGAGGGAAGGGGGGCATCAAGGGGGGGGGGAGGGGGTGTTGAGGAGGGAGTGGGGGGGGGGGGGGGTCAAGGTGGGGCGGGGGGGCCCCAAGGTGGGGGCGAGGGGGCGTTAAAGGAGGGCGTCGGTCGGTGTCAAGATGGGGGTGAGGGGGCGTTAAAGGAGGAGGGGGCGTTTAAAGGAGGAGGGGGGCGTCAAGGTGGGGGCGTCAAGGTGGGGCGAGGGGGTGTTAAGGAGGGAAGGGGGCGTCAAGGTGGGGGCGAGGGGTCGTTAAAGGAGGAGGGTGGGGGGCATCAAGGTGGGGGCGAGGGGTCATTAAAGGAGGAGGGTGGGGGGCGTCAAGGTGGGGGCGTCAAGGTGGGGCGAGGGGGTGTTAAGGAGGGAAGGGGGCGTCAAGGTGGGGGCGAGGGGTCGTTAAAGGAGGAGGGTGGGGGGCGTCAAGGTGGGGGCGTCAAGGTGGGGCGAGGGGGTGTTAAGGAGGGAAGGGGGCGTCAAGGTGGGGGCGAGGGGTCGTTAAAGGAGGAGGGTGGGGGGCGTCAAGGTGGGGGCGAGGGGTCATTAAAGGAGGAGGGTGGGGGGTGTCAAGGTGGGGGCGTCAAGGTGGGGCGAGGGGTGTTAAGGAGGGAAGGGGGCATCAAGGTGGGGGCGAGGGGTCATTAAAGGAGGAGGGTGGGGGGCGTCAAGGTGGGGGCGTCAAGGTGGGGCGAGGGGGTGTTAAGGAGGGAAGGGGGCGTCAAGGTGGGGGCGAGGGGTCATTAAAGGAGGAGGGTGGGGGGCGTCAAGGTGGGGGCGAGGGCGCGCCAAGGCGGGGGGGGGCGTTTAGGTTAGGGCGGTGGGGGTAAATAATGGTGTTCCCGAAGGGTTATTTGGAAGTACTGTATTGATTGAAAGATTATCCCTATTTCTAACACCTTTATCTATATGGTATGCTGGCTCGCTACCGCTCGCCAGGAAAATATTGACACCTGGATGGGAGTAAACATCTTAAAACAGTAGGCTGAATGGGGCCGAATGGATACAAGCCAAAGAGAGAGGGAGAGAAAGAGAAAAAAAAAAGCGAGATGGGCCCCCTTAACTCATTCACCTCTCGGCTATAAAACACATCTGTATTGGCATTACATTCGGCCACACCAACACAACATTGACTTTACCTTTCTCTACAGGTTGAATATGAAGGCAGTCCTGAACACATCTGCACAAAGTTTGATAATATATGATTTGTTTAGGAATGTTGTGTTGGTTATCTTCTGTTTAAGGGGGGTCACCTGCTTTTTTATCTGTTTCTCCTTTTCTCTCTTTCTCCGGGTTGTATCCATTCGGCCCCATTCAGCCACCTGTTTTAAGAAGTTCATCCCCATCCAGGTGTCAATTTCTTCCTGGCGAGCGATAGCGAGCCACCATTGTATGGAGAAATCCGGCTTCGCCGGAGAAATGTTTCTATCGAAAAATTTACAAAATTAGCTTGCTTTAAAAATAAATATATATAAGATGGCTCGCTGCCGCTCGCCAGGAAAATATTAACACCTGGATGGGGTAAACGTCTTAAAATAGTAGGCTGAATAGGGCCGAATGGATACAAGCCAAAGAGAGAGGGAGAGAAAGAGAAAAAAAATCGAGGTGGGCTCCCTCAGATCTGATCTGATCTGATCTGGTGGGCTCCCTTAAACTTAGAGGCACTACTTACTTAACACTGAATGTTTTACGCATCTTTTGGCTGAGGGTTTATATGATTTGTTTTATCATCGGGAATCTCGTGACTTCATACATTCCTCGTTTGTCCTTATCTTTGCTTTGTTTAATCTTCCCATTATCTCTCCTTTAGCTTATTGTGAGTTTATCATTATCACAATATATTTCATGCAAGAACACGGAATAACGGAACAAGGGTCGAATTAAATGTTCCTTGTATCCCTGGTGACAACTTTGGGGGGAACTATCTGTATGACCAAACCATCTCGGTGCTAATAAAGTCCTAATGTAGCAGTAGCAGCAAATGTCTGAGAGGAATATGGGTAACGCACTGAACACTCATCTGAAAGGACGGGGATCAAATTCCCACTGGTAGTTATACGGACTTGCCATTCATCCAAATTCATTTAAGAACATAAGAACATAAGAAAATGGGAGTCTGCAGAAAGCCGATCGGCCCACACAAGGTAGATACCTGTCACACCCAACCCCAATTACAAGGCCTAATTATAGGCCCAACTCACCCTGGGGACCGACCCCACAATTTTATTTTATTAGGCACGTTGTGTGTTAATGTTATATTTTCACAGATTTACTGTTATTATTTTGCTTGCATTAATAAAACTATATTTCGTTTAATAGATTCATAATATTTAATTAATTTTCTTCCAATGGCATTTACTACTAAAGATATACGTCCAATTACGGTTTCCAAATAATCATGAACGTTCTTATATTATATAATTGATCCCTGCGGTATATTATGATCTTTATATATATATATATATATATATATATATATATATATATATATATATATATATATATATATATATATATATATATATATATATATATATATAATATATATATATATATATATATATATATATATATATAATATATATATATATATATATATATATAATATATATATTATATATATATATATATATATATATATATATATATATATATATATATATATATATATATAATATATATATATATATATATATATATATATATATATATATATATATATATATATATATACCGGTATATATATATATATATATATATATATATATATATATATATATATATATATATATATAATTATATATATAACCATTTAACGTTATCAGGTAGTTGGTGAGCTCATATCCTTATTGCTAATTATATCCTAGATTCTTGCCTTCGCACAAACACACACACACACACACACACACGTGAATGACATGAATACATGTTTCTACACTCACACAGAATTGAATCACAGACAGTTTGGACAAGAGCCACTCCACCACGGCGTGTTAAAGCCTAGCTAACCATTTCCTATTTATATACATAATTATATTAATATTTATACTTGGAGGAAATATTCCATTCCGAACCAAGTCGTAGGACTCATTTTCTGAGTTCACAAGGGGATGTTTACGGCTGGGGCCACGGAACTCGTGTTGAACTCCTAAATATGAATATGAATGGTTAGCTAGGTTTTATTACACAGTGGTGGAATGACTTACAACAAGGGTTCTCATCCTGACTGATAGTTTACAGATTTTATCTGCACAAGGCGAATTTATTTTAATCTTCATTATTTAAACAATTATATATTTGTTACCTAGGTTCTCATACTCTATTACTGTTGTGCTTAACCATTGGGGTAGTTATGTTTTATATTATATTATTTTTTCGCATTCATATATATACTGTATATACCGTACTGTATATATATATATATATATATATATATATATATATATATATATATATATATATATATATATATATATATATATATATATATATTCCTTATACTGTAAATTCTTATTATTTTATTTGTTCTCTATTTATTATCCAATATACACATTATGTGTTTGTTTCTGTTATCTCCGGGGTTAACATTTTGTCACGCTCATGCGCTCTCTCTCTCTCTCTCTCTCTCACACACACATACAAACAAAATTATAGGTTTCATAAGTAGATCATTTGAACATAAATCAAAAGACATCATCCTCACACTTTACAATTCATTAGTCCGCCCACTTTTGGAATACTGCGTTCAGTTCTGGTGCCCTTACGATCAAAAATATATTGACAAATTGGAACGAGTTTAACGTAGAGTTACCAAGATGATACCCTGTCTTTGGAACAAACCATACAAGGGATGTCTTAACCTTTAACCAACGGTGCACCACATATGTCGAGTTGAATAAATATGGACTATGCGGCGGTGCACCACATATGTCGAGTGCCATTTTCAGCACGTAATGTTGCTCTGAGAGAGAGCTGAGCGGTGGGACGAGTGTAGTAACCTTATGACCGCTCCCCACCACCGCGGTGGGTGTACTGAGCTGTATTCTACCCTCCTCCTCCCTCTCTCACTCGCTACACAGGGAATTATGTACGGAAATTACCTTATTTTAGGTTTTTTGCACTCGTGTTGCACGATCGTTGCAAGAGAACCAGTGGTCGTACAAGGATGGTTCGGGTGTCATTGGAAAGCTCTGTTTACACCCTTTCAGGGATAGATACTTGTTTTACGCTCTGGGTCTTGTTTATGCATGAAAATGAGCACGGAAACAACCCTATTTAGGGTAAAAACACCCCGCTGGGCGGCATAGTGTAAAATACCCTACCACCCGCTCTTTGTGTGTTAAAAAACTAAATTTATATTCAGTAACCAAGCGCAGAATGAGAGGTGACCTTATTCAAGTTTTCAAGATCATGAAAGGCATCGACAACATGTACTGTAATAAATATTTTACGATTGGCCGATCAAACTACACGCAGGAAAATGGCTGCAAAATAATTGGTAAATCATTCAACTCTAAAGAATTTCTTCTTCAATCGAGTCGTCAACTTGTGGAATGGGCTTCCCCGAGATGTCATAGACTGCAACACCGTTGATTCCTTCAAAGTTCGCCTAGACAAACACCTTGCCCTGAACCCAAGGTTGACTGCATTTGTAATTGAATAAATATTTCTTTAGTAGTGTTTGTTCAATAACCTAATAGATCTTAATAAATTTCCCTTGCCATGAACTAAGCCCCAGGGCAGCACTTCCTTCTCACATCTTTCCCACATTCTCTCCGAAATACTGTTGCAACACTTGTAACATCAGTGTTTTGGAGGGCAAGTAACATCGAGGGGTCGCATGATCTGTTGTTGCTTGTTTCCCTTTGTACTCCCTTTGTACACACACACACACACACACTCTCTCTCTCTCTCTCTCAGGTGATGTAACAGACCCACACACAACAATAACAATAATTACCCCCAGTACTGGACCGCCGACCTTGTGTAGTATATGAGGTCTGTTGTTTAAGCTTGTACTGGAGTTCAAGGCTGTATGTGGAGCTTGTTTCCTTATTGCCCTTCTATTCATAACACACATACACATAAACGTAAACACAAAAACACACATGGTATCCTTTAATAGACACACTCTCACACCACACATACAGTATGCATTCACTCACGTACAGGCACTTGCAACGATCACAAACACACACAATTGTCACATACATGCACATGCATACATTCATGCACATTTAGATATATGTATGAATTCAATCACCATTACTCCATACACATAAATTGTTGACATTAAATGTGTCATTTTATATAGTAAGGAAAATAGTAAATATGTAATTAAATTAAATTATTGTAGAATATAATCCAAATTAATATGCAATTTAAAAAATAATTAATAATGTATATAAAACATTGCTGCTCAATCAATACAATTTGATAAATACAATTATGCACAACTTCTTATTAACTTAAATAAGTATGCAAGCACTTCTATGAAGTAATGGAAATAAACATGTAGAATTTTAAATATAGAGTGAATTATATCTAACTATCTAAAATTACACACAATTTTGTATCACAGTATGCCTCTGGTTATATATATATATATTATTTTACTTGATTTAATTACTATATATGTCTGTTTGATATCATAACTGGACTTATAATTTTAATATTGGATTTATTATATATTTTAGTACTCAAATTAAATACTCGGATGCATTATTTGATTGTATTACTATACTGAATAACATGCCTATATTAGTAGCTTATGAGACTGTTCAATACTAGATTTTAATGAAATTGTAATATTATATTTTGATATTAGATTTTATTACCCGTAACATGTTTGTTTCAAGACAAAATTATTTAATTTTATAATTCAATTTAATTAATAGGCATATATTATTAACTAGGATATATTAACAAGCTCATTTACTATATTGTATCACGGTACTGACTTATATTTCTAGATGGAATTACTTGATATATTGCTTGATATTGTTACTAGATCTTATTGCTACATTTTTACTACAAGATATTATTGGATTATATTTATATTCTTCCCAAACAAGGCTTACAAGACCGTAACAATATGCACCAAGGTGGATTCACGCAGGCATTATTCTCTATATTTTTTAACCTGGCGGTAATTTTTCTCCATTAGTAGCCAATTTCCCGATAATTAATGAAAAAATATGAAACTTATGTTTTTTATCGAATTAGTGCACGTGGTACCCGTCTTGCAACTCAATCCCACCCCTACTCTGTGCAACTCTCCAACCCAAGAGTGAAACGTTACTCTGTTTTTCTTCTACTCAACAGCTGAGCTCTGGAACTCTCTCCCAGAATCAGTCTTTCCCTCTTCCTATGACTTAAATTGCTCCAAACTCCGTGTGTCCAGGCCTTTTGGCTCGAACGTCCCTTGATTTTGGCCCTGTCACTCTTTCAACTATGGGGGAGGCATTCGCTATAGGCAGTTCTGCCTTTTGCCTCCCTCAATCACATAGAAAACAAAATACACAATTAACAACATATTTGGTTATGCACAATGTTGCAATAGCTCAGTTAGTAAGATTAAATAAAAGTAATTTATTGGCTAGTACAAAACAAAAATAAAATAAATAAATTAAACAAAATAAGGAAAAACAAATAAATACAATAAAATAAAAACAGATTATAGTTGCAATACCTTCTAATTTGCAACTGTTTTCCGGCAACATTTCCCTAACAATCCCACACTGGCATCGGCTTTTAAGCTACTGCTAAATCATTCTTATAAACACATATTATTAAAGCTGCTGTACCAGAGTTGCTGCAAAATGTTGGTGAAAGAAGCGCTGGTGTGAATTCGATCACCTTAGCTTCTTCAAGGGATTGGGGGTTCTCTAATGGCAATGAGGCTTCAGTCTTGGACCTTCTTCCTGACTTGTGCTGGCTTAATAATCCTGAAGGGTTGGTAGCCTATGAAATCCTATTTAGATAATACTAATAATGATAATAATAATAATAATAATAATAATAATAATAATAATAATAATAATTAATAACATAATAATAACAAATAATTAGCCTCTTCCGAAAGGTGTGGGTTTTACCGATAGAATGGTTAGCTCTTGGATTACTACCGTCTGCAGCGTTGATGTCACTTATGAGAGTACCCAAGGAACCTTTTCATCAACGTGACGTCTTTTTTATTATAGTTTTGCTGACACTAAATGATGGTATACAGCTTAGGAAGCACTTCAAGCAATCATAAGGGTAAACTATAATTATGTCAGTTAAGCCTTTTACTGCAATAGATTCTTTGGAAACTTAAGGGGAGGTATTTAGTTTGTTCCCTAGACCTCCAGCAAGCTTAAAATTACACCCCCTCGAGTCTCTTTCAAGATTAATTTGTACATTTTTCGGTAAAAAAATGTCCCGGCCGAAGGCCGTTTCCTCTTAAGTTACAGGCTCGCTATCGCTCGCCAGGATAAAATCGACACCTGAATGGCACGAAAGGTCTTAAAATGGGGTGAAAGTTCTTAAAATCACCAAACTAACGGGGCGAACGTTTTATAATATCAAAAGCAATGGGGCTAAACATGAGGGAGAAAGGGGTCAAGAAAAAATTCCTCTAGTGGAGATCTCCCCTTAAGTAACACCCCGTTCTTAACATTAATCATCAATTACAAACCCCAATGCACTTGAATAAACTAATGAAAGCATATGGTCCTCCCGGGATTCGAACTCGGGACACGACACCCAGAACATAAGCATCTAAACCATTACACCACCAACACAGTTAAAGGTTGAATACACGATAACGATTAATGTCCATTTTCGAATTTTGGATATCAATCTAACCATGTACTAGACCCAACTGCATTATGGAAAGCGTAATGTTTTAGTGAGAGGAAAGAACAATGAATGGGGCCAAGATCACTAAGGACCGGCCTCGCTAGACATTAGTTCCTTAACCTATAACATTAAGTAACACCCCGTTCTTAACACTAATCATTAATAAATCATCTAATAATTGCCAGAATAAAATGAAAGAATGCATCATGGTAAACTGCGAGTTAAGAGGAGTGACCTGCTTTTTGTTATTTCTGTCCTTTTCTCTCTTTCTCTGGCTTGTATCCATTCTGTCCCATTCAGCCAACTATTTTAAGACGTTTATCCCCATCTAGGTGTCGATTTCTTCCTGGCGAGCGATAGCGAGCCAGCATTATATGAAGAAATCCGGCTTCGCCGGAGACATGTTTCTATCGAAAAATGTACAAATTTAGCCTGCTGTCAAACAAAACTAACACATATGCTGGCTCGCTACCGCTCACCAGTAAAAAAATGACACCTGGATGGGGATAAACGTCTTAAAACAGTAGGCTGAATGGGGCCAAATGGATATAAGCCAGAGCAAGAGAGAAAAGGACCGAACCAAAACAGGTGACCCCCCTTAAAGCTCCCTATTACAAGTATGTGCGTTATTTGCTATTATTGTTTATGTTAAGGTTGGCTGCTTTATGTCAATGTTGGCTGCTTTATGTCAATGTTGGCTGCTTTATGTCAATGTTGGCTGCTTTATGTCAATGTTGGCTGCTTTATGTCAATGTTGGCTGCTTTATGTCAATGTTGGCTGCTTTATGTCAATGTTGGCTGCTTTATGTCAATGTTGGCTGCTTTATGTCAATGTTGGCTGCTTTATGTTGGCTGCTTTATGTCAATGTTGGCTGCTTTATGTCAATGTTGGCTGCTTTATGTCAATGTTGGCTGCTTTATGTCAATGTTGGCTTCTTTATGTCAATGTTGGCTGCTTTATTAATCCTATGGGGAATAAAATGAGATATTATGATAAACACTGGTTCTGAGGGTTTCAAGTCAAATATGTCCCACTCCGAAATGGCCACAACCAAATCGTCCACGGTCCTCTAACCTACCCTATTTAGCATTATAAACCCTTCTGTACCAGAGACGTCTTGTTAATTTTATTATAGCTATATTTCGACGATTTTGTGCGGCTTAATAAGGAGCTGTGGTAGTAAAAAGGGTTAATTAAGATATTTCGAAGCCTGAAGTCGTCGAATAGTAGCCAGAGTAAAGTTAAAAAGACGTCGCCGGTACAGAAAGGGTTAACCTAACATAACATAACATAATCTAACCAGACCTCACCTAACCTAGAATAACAAACCCAACCGAGCCTAATCTAAGCTACACTAATCTAGCCTGCTTAGGACAGTGGTCGTTTGGACTATGGCCGTTAACCCCTTCTGTACCGGCGGCGTCCTTCTAATTTTATTCCAGCTCTATTAAGCTATTTTATTCGGCTTAACAAGGGCCTTCAGAAATTAACAGGCTTCGAACTATCTCACTTAACCCTTTTTACGACCACAGATTCTTTTTAAACTAATAAATCAACGAAATATAGCTAGAATAAATTACAAAAAAACGTCGCCGGTACAGAAGGGGTTAAAGAGTGTATTTTTGTATTATGTTTATTTTATTTTATTTTGTTTTTTGTAGTGTCAGAGTGTAAACGTGTATAATGTTTGTAGTGTGAACTGTATTGCCTGGCTCGAATCAAGATACAATACAAACATTTCCATGTCTGCTAAAGAGCTCCGGTTCAGCAGACTATGCCGTGTTATCTTTATATGTGTTTAATCTTAAGATCAATGTACTATATTATGGCAATAACATTTTGAATTGAATTGAATTGAATAGCTGATTGGACCTGTTTCCGTACACACAGGTCCCAGTCATAGGCCTTTCTTCCACACTGTAATACTGGTGTTTGCAAAATATACCGTAATACATACTGCAACACAAACACAAAACTGGTCCACATTAAGGGGAGATGGGTCGTTTTTTCTGGTCCCTCTTCTTCCTCATGGTTAGCCCCATTAGATTTCAGATTTTAAGACGTTAGCTCCAATATTTTGTCGATTTAAAAACCTTTCGTCCCATTTCTATATCAATGTCAAGACCTTTCGTGCCATTTAGTTGTCAATTTTTTCCTGGCGTGCGGTAGCGAGCCTGTAATTTTAAGAGAATTTGGCCTTCGGCTGGGATATTTTTCTATCGAAAAATGTACAAATATATCTTGAAGGGGGGTCTAGACAATGTTTTTTTAAGCTTAATGAAGGTCTAACGAGGAACAAAAAATATCTATGAATATATAGATAGACCCAAAAAATAACCAGTCCCTTTAAACAAGTATACATTTAAACGTGTACTAGTTTGACAATCATTATATAACTTATTCATAATAATTAATCATCACAAATGTGCTGAAAACACCTGAAAAACAATGTTTAGATACTATTGTTATGATAAGCGATTTTAGCTGTTATCTAAATAATGTATTAACTTATTTATGTATCTACTTATAAATTCATTTCACACCATGTTTTAAGCAGACTAAAATCCTTCACAGGCCTAAGGGTGGATTTCTCCTTCCTGGGCCAACTCGTGCGTGATTTTTTTTTGTTATGCGGGCGGGCGAAGTTTTGAGGTGTTCCGTGTTCCCGTTCTGGCCTATAGGAACTCACGAAACGCACGATCTCACGCCGCAGGGAGAGTTTTATACAAGGTCTCCCTATTTTGGGTGCGGCATGGGGAAACTGGTATTTATATTATGTTAGGGAAATTGGGTGGGGAATATGATTTTGGTCTTGGGTGTCTGACTCTTAAAAACACTGTGGCTTTGACCCCAAATCATAGAAGCCGAAATTTTAGATCCTTGAGTTCGTGTGCGCTTGTGTGTGTATGTATATCTGCGTGTGTGTGTGTGTATGTGTGTGTGTGTGGGGGGGGGGGGGGGTGATTGGCGTAGGTATGTGGGTGTTTATGTAGGTGTGTGGGTGTGCGTGCAAGGTTCCAGTATGTGCGTGTTATATCTGTGGGCATGAGTGGGAATGTATTTTTTGTTTGATCACCTTTTCGTAAGCAGCGGCACTCACGATCGTCGAATGAGTTACCTCCTCCGACTTTTGATCCCCGGCCATGACTCAGGAAAACACATTTATAATTACTCACAAAAGGTATAGGGTGTGTATGTGTGTGTGTGGGTGGGGAGAGAGAGAGAGAGAGAGAGAGAGAGAGAGAGAGAGAGAGAGAGAGAGAGAGAGAGAGAGAGAGAGAGAGAGAGAGAGAGAGAGGGGGGGGGGGAGGGGGCGGGAGGAGAGGTCTATAAGAATAATGTCTTTCTTGTTTCTACCGTCTTATCTTGTTTGTCTGACTTTTTTTTCTATGTGAGTGAAGGAGACAAAAGGGAAAGCTGCCTGTAAAAAATGTCTACCCCAAAGTTGAAAGAGTGACAGAGAGCCTAATTCCAGGTACGTTAGAGTCAAAATGCCTGGACACACGGGTTGAAAGCTGTCTAAGTCATAGGATGAAGAACAGATTGATTGAAGGAGCGACTTCCAGAGTTCACTTGTTGAGTAGAAGCTTGACTGAAAAAGTTTGTTAATTCTTGGGTTGGAGAGCTGGATAAAATATGAGTGGGAGTGTGTTGAAAGGCGGGTGCATCCCACTCGCCGTAAGGGAGGGGGTATGCCTTATTTGTCTGTATTGTCATGCCTGCCTTGGCTTGTCTGTTAATCTTGTTTGGCCTGTCTTATTTGTCTGTCTTTTTTTGATAGCGTAATGCATAAGTGCGCGGAATTTAGATGTGAGTATCCTAGGTTCGAGTCCTTGGAGTGCCACATGTATTTGTTGATTTAATTAATTTAGTTTAGAGGTGAAGTTGGTTGGTGGAAAAAACATAATAATTTCTTAGCTACCCTGTCTTGTCTATTATTGGGTGTACTGAAGAGTACCCATACCAGGTTTAAGGGGAGATGGCTCGTTTTTATGGTCCCCTTTCTCCCTCGTGTTAAGCACCAGTTTTTTTAGATTATAAGACCTTCGGCCCATTAGTTTGGCGATTTTAACACCTTTCGCCCCATTTCGTTGTCAATTTTAAGACCTCTCGTGCCATTTAGGTGTCGATTTTTTCCTGGCAAGCGAAAGCGAGCCTGATATTTTAAGAGGAACAGGCCTTTGGCCGAGACATTTCTCTACCAACAAATTTACAAATTTATCTTGAAGGGGATGTCAATTTTTGTTCTAAGCTTGATGGAGGTCTAGCGGGAAAAACAAAACAAAACAAAAACAAACGGCCCCTCTCCACTTAATCATTAAACAATTAACAATATGCAGTGGAAGATGCGATGTTGCCTATTCATTTGCACTAATATTTACCGTTATAGTGTTTGGCCTAAGTTAATGTTACTGTAATTTACATACTAATGTCTGCTAAGGAGCCATTATGGTTCAGCAGGTTAAGCCATATGACAAACAGTTTTGTATACTAATATTTTTGTAAACGTATAATTATACTCTAATGGCAATACAATTCAATAACATTAATAACTTTAATAACTCTCTATCTCGTCTCTCACATCTATAAATAGTCAGGAAAGGAAAGGTGTGTCTGTGTGTATGTGAGGAGAGGTCAATATCAACACTACCGGGTCATAGTATATATAAAATGTCGACGTTGCTGATATACCTTGATATTGCTATATATATTGAATGTTGCTTATGGTTAAACTAATTGGGTGAGAGGATTATACAGTGTAAAATTGTGTGTGCATAATACAACACATAAATGCAACAAAACTAGTACATATTTTCAACCTATAAATAAGAACATATTCGAAAACTACGCGAATATACTGTAGATCACATTTATAAGAAGAATAGATTGAGTTCCAAAAGCTGGAATACGTATTCGATTGATTGCGACACAAATTATATTATACATTTGTTTTGTGTACCATATTTGTTACACTCTAATGGGTTCTATGTTCAATACGAGAATGTTACAGTATAGTTAAGAGGAGCTGGGTCGTTTTTCTGGTCCCCCTTTATCCTCATGTTTAGCCCTATTAGTTTTTAGATTGTAAGACGTTCGGCCCATTAGTTTGGACATTTTAAGACCTTTCGCCCTATTTCTTTGTCAATATTATTTGTTCGTGTCATTTACTGTAGGTGTCAATTTTTCCCGGCGAGAGATAACGAGCCTGTCATTTAAGAGTAAGCGGCCTTCGGCTGGGACATTTTTCTATCGAAAAATGTACAAATATATCTTGAATGAGGGTGTGTGGGGGTTTGTAAAGCTTCATGGAGGTCTAGGGAGGAAACTAAAAAAAAGTGATAAAACAAATATATAAATGAGGAAATAAATACGTCCATCATCCACACCACACTGGAGATAGATGAGGTTCACAGGTATGGGTGAATTATGGTTGTATTGTGGCTGAACTATGGGTGTAGACGTATGCAAATGAGGTATATATGTACAAATGTGGGTGGGAAGTGCGTGTGGATGGGCGTATGGGTGAGGTCTAGGTGCGTAGCTATGATTGTGATGTGTATGTCTATGAGTGTGGGTGTGGTGAGGGCGTAGATGTGAAGTATGGGGGAGGCATGGGATGTGCTGTTATATATATATATATATATATATATATATATATATATATATATATATATATATATATATATATATATATATATATACAGTATATATTAATAAAGAGGGAGATAGAGAATGTGTGTGTGTGTGTGTGTGTTAGTGAAGTGGGCCATCATGAAGGTCAACCCGCTATTCCCCCCCCCCCCTCCCTAATGGCACGGTGCCTGCAGGGGTGTGTCTGGCAAATACACACACATACACACACACACACACACACACACACACGTGTCATTCAATCACGGAAATATGGTATACTGTCATGCCTGAAATGTTAACTACATGTCCAATTTAGGATTCTGTATATGCATTTAATTTGAGGTTTAAATGATCAAAGTTGGGGAATATGATAACCCTTCTCATGTGTGTTATGGAACGCTCGTATAGACACCCATAGAAACTTGTGTATCGTTTTATTTATCGTTACGCATGAATATCTATCTGAACAAATATTATAGATCTATCTATCTATTGCCGGACGTCGTGGCAATACATGAAGCGTCTCCATATTCAGGTAATTCTTTCGACTTTCTAACTTGTTTTAGGGGAAGTGTTTCTAGCTTAACCATAGTTTAGTATATATTTTATTCATTAAATTTCAAAATCAAATTATTATTGAATGTAATAAAAATATCCTTCATATATCATTCTGTAAATAAATACTTAAATAATGAATAAAAAAGGAGGTCCATGAACTTTTACGAAAGACTGTACCGGCTAGTTCTTGCCATAATTCTGCTCTGGTACTATCCAGATTAAGGGGATAGGGGACTTTTTTATTGCCCCCCTTCTCCCTCATGTTTAGCCCCTTTAATTTTCAGATTTTAAGACGTTTACCCCATTAGTTTGGCGATTTTAAGACCTTTCGACCCATTTATTTGTCAATATTAAGACCTTTCGTGCTATTTAGGTGTCGATAATTTTCCTGGCGAACGATAGTGAGCCTGTAATTTTGGAAGAACCGGCCTTCGACCAGGACATTATTCTACCGAAAAATGTTCAAATTAAACTAGAAAGGGGATCTAATAGACGTTTCTTAAAGTTTGATGGAGGTTTAGGGAGAAAACTAAAAACATACATAAATGAGCAAATAAATACGCCCATAAAGTTAGATAGAATTAAGGGGGGTGACCTGATTTTGTCTGTCCTTTTCTATTTTTCTCTGGCTTGTATCCATTTGGCCCCATTCAGCCTACTGTTTTAAGACGTTTATCCCCATCCAGGTGTAACATTTTTACTGGTGAGCGGTAGCGAGCCAGCATATTTTTTATTTTTGTTTGACAGCAGGCTAAATTTGTACATTTTTCGATAGCAAAATGTCTCCGGCGAAGCCGGATTTCTTCATATAATGCTGGCTCGCTATCGCTCGCCAGGAAGAAATCGACACCTAGATGGTGATAAACGTCTTAAAATAGTTGGCTGAATGGGGCCGAATGGATACAAGCCAGAGAAAGAGAGAAAAGGACAGAAATAACAAAAAGCAGGTCACCCCCATTAATGCCGCCCAAGATATTCCCCTTTCATTCTTGTTGCAGATTCCAATACTATAATAACCCAAAATATTGCTAGGAAAAAAAAAAAAAAAAAACACGATTTCACTCCCACAACTACATCTAAAATTAATGACTTATTATGAAAACTGAAACTTGAATGATTTTCCCAAACTTAATATAATTAAAAGTTTTGTGACAGTGTGAATCCAAACATGAAGGTATAATAATATTCTACCACCATGAACCCCAAACATGAAGCTATAATAATATTCTACCTCCATGAACCCAAACATGAAGCTATAATAATATTCTACCACCATGAACCCAAACATGAAGCTATAATAATATTCTACCTCCATGAACCCAAACATGAAGCTATAATAATATTCTACCACCATGAACCCAAACATGAAGCTATAATAATATTCTACCAACATGAAGCTATAATAATATTCTACCACCATGAACCCCAAACATGAAGCTATACAAATATTCTACCAACATGAAGCCTATAATAATATTCTACCACCATGAACCCCAAACATGAAGCTATAATAATATTCTACCACCATGAACCCCAAACATGAAGCTATAATAATATTCTACCTCCATGAACCCCAAACATGAAGCTATAATAATATTCTACCACCATGAACCCCAAACATGAAGCTATAATATTATTCTACCAACATGAACCCCAAACATCAAGCTATAATAATATTCTACCACCATGAACCCCAAACATGAAGCTATAATAATATTCTACCAACATGAAGCTATAATAATATTCTACTACCATGAACCCCAAACATGAAGCTATACAAATATTCTACCAACATGAAGCCTATAATAATATTCTACCACCATGAACCCCAAACATGAAGCTATAATAATATTCTACCAACATGAACCCCAAACATGAAGCTATAATAATATTCTACCACCATGAACCCCAAACATGAAGCTATAATAATATTCTACCAACATGATGCTATAATAATATTCTACCTCCATGAACCCCAAACATGAAGCTATAATAATATTCTACCACCATGAACCCCAAACATGAAGCTATAATGTTATTCTACCAACATGAACCCCAAACATCAAGCTATAATAATATTCTACCACCATGAACCCCAAACATGAAGCTATAATAATATTCTACCAACATGAAGCTATAATAATATTCTACCTCCATGAACCCCAAACATGAAGCTATAATAATATTCTACCACCATGAACCCCAAACATGAAGCTATATTAATATTCTACCACCATGAACCCCAAACATGAAGCTATAATAGTATTCTACCACCATGAACCCAAACATGAAGCTATAATAATATTCTACCTCCATGAACCCCAAACATGAAGCTATAATAATATTCTACCTCCATGAACCCCAAACATGAAGCTAGAATAATATTCTACCAACATGAACCCAAACATGAAGCTATAATAATATTCTACCAACATGAAGCTATAATAATATTCTACCAACATGAAGCTATAATAATATTCTACCACCATGAACCCCAAACATGAAGCTATAATAATATTCTACCACCATGAACCCCAAACATGAAGCTATAATAATATTCTACCAACATGAACCTAAACATGAAGCTATAATAATATTCTACCTCCATGAACCCAAACATGAAGCTATAATAATATTCTACCGCCATGAACCCCACACATGAAGCTATAATAATATTCTACCTCCATGAACCCCAAACATGAAGATATAATAATATTCTACCGCCATGAATCCCACACATGAAGCTATAATAATATTCTACCGCCATGAACCCCACACATGAAGCTATAATAATATTCTACCTCCATGAACCCCAAACATGAAGCTATAATAATATTCTACCTCCTTGAACCCCAAACATGAAGCTATAATAATATTCTACCTACATGAACCCCACACATGAAGCTATAATAATATTCTACCGCCATGAACCCCACACATGAAGCTATAATAATATTCTACCGCCATGAACCCCACACATGAAGCTATAATAATATTCTACCTCCATGAATACCACACCTGAAGCTATAATAATATTCTACCTCCATGAACCCCAAACATGAAGCTATAATAATATTCTACCGCCATGAACCCCACACATGAAGCTAAAATAATATTCTACCACTATGAACCCCAAACATGAAGCTATAATAACATTCTACCACCATGAGGGGTGGTGGAGGTGTGGTGGAGTGGTCATGCCACTGGATTGGTAATCCAATGGACCCGGGTTCAAATCCCGATATGTCAATGGGAAGATATTATTGGGATTGAATTTGTGCTGTACCTAGTATCAATGCATTACCACAAAGCCCACCAAAATGCCAACAAAATACCCTCATTGTTCCCTGATTAAATAACACTGTATGAATATTCCCATATTCAAAATATGTTACAGGGGGACAATGCCTAGTGAGTTCACTGCTCAATAGGTGGCGTTCTGAGAGTGAGGGTCTGAGTCTGGAGGGTGAGACGGTGAAGCACTTGAGCGAAGCAACCAGCCGCTTCAGAGATGGAGCTGCTTCGAGCCATGATGGATGCTTCGCATGTCTCACTCCCCAGACTGGAACAAGACCTCACGGGCTTCACCGTGTTGAGCGGTGGAATGTACAGGCTCTCAGCCTATGCCCGAGAGGGAGTAGTTGGAATATAGATTTTTTTTTTTTTTTTTTAACCCCAAACATGAAGCTATAATAATATTCTACCACCATGAACCCAAAGGCCACCACACCACACCCCGCTCCACCAACCCGGGCGACACGTAACTGTTACTACACTATCAGCTGTGTTGTCCAACACTCGGGAAAAAAGTAAACAAACTGGAGCAACATAGGAATTTACCGCGGCAGACACGCACGCAGTAGTTAAGCCGGTATCACACGAGCGCTTTTATAGTCAACATTCTATGCTCAACATTTGTCTGGCAATATTTCTGGAATATTTTGCATTGGTATCGGAAACTAGACTGATGGTTGATGAATTTATGTGACAGACATATTGTAAATGTTGACCTCATAAGCTGCCAGACCAGTGTTGAGGATCAATGTTGAGGGAAAAAGCGCTCGTGTGATACCGGCTTTACTTCGACTTGCATACGTATTTTAATCAGCTTTATATATATTTTTAGTCACCTTCAAATAAAAAAAAATATATATATACACATACAATATATATAGATATTTTTGTTCAGGCAGTGTCATTAATATTTGGAGGTTAATTGAAACTTTTTCTGATCCATTGCATTCTTTCCAAACTGAATACAATCGTTCGACTGTAGGTGGATTCCATTATTATGTTACACGTGTGAAAAGGTTAGGGTAAACCTTGCCCAACACGCAGGGAAACAAAAAAGGTTAGGGTAAACCTTGCCCAACACGCAGGGAAACAAAAAAGGTAAGCAGAGAGAAGCAACATCAGACGGCAGACAGGCACGAAGACAGCGGGGGGGGGGGGGGGGGGGGCCTAGTGGTGAACAACAAGGCTATTAAGGGGGGTACTGCTTGTTTCTGGTGTATGTATCTATATATATATATTTTTTTTTTTTTTTTAGTTTCCTCGCTAGACTTCCATCAAGCTTAAAAGAAAACACCCCCTAGACTCTCAAGATTTATTTGTACATTTTTCGATAGAAAAATGTCCCGGCCAAAAGCCGATTCCTTAAAAAAATACAGGCTCGCTATCGCTCGCCAGGAAAAAATCGACACCTAAATGGCACGAAAGGTCTTAATATTGACAAAAAAATGGGGCAAAAGATCTCAAAATCGTCAAACTAATGGAACGAACGTCTTAAAACCTCAAAACTAATATGCTAAACATGAGGGAGAAAGGGGTCCAGACAAAGCGAGTAGTACCCCCTTAATATGAGGCCATGAGAGCGGTGAGAAGGACATTATTGAGGAAGATGTGGGCATTTAGTTGAGGAATTGCCGACTTGTGAGTTTCAGGCTATTAGGAAGTTGGAGCTGTAGACATCGATATTTAACAGAATTTACAGCTAAAAAACGGTCGTAGTACATCTATAAAAACATAAAACCCAATTCAACATACCATTTATCCATCAGAAACTTACATTATTATTGCATTTCTGTTTAATATCTATGTTCACGGCTCCAACTTCCTTATAGCCTGAAACTCGCAAGTGGTCAATTGGAATTACTAATATGAGAGGGACAAGAATGACGCTAATGAAATGCAAGGCAAGGGCATTTGTTAGAGGGGTTAGAATGACATTTAGAATAGGGTTGAGACAATTTGTTAGAGGGGTTAGAATGACATTTAGAATAGGGTTGAGACAATTTGTTAGAGGGGTTAGAATGACGTTTAGAATAGGGTTGAGACAATTTGTTAGAGGGGTTAGAATGACATTTAGAATAGGGTTGAGACAATTTGTTAGAGGGGTTAGAATGACATTTAGCATAGGGTTGAGACAATTTGTTAGAGGGGTTAGAATGACGTTTAGAATAGGGTTGAGACAATTTGTTAGAGGGGTTAGAATGACATTTAGCATAGGGTTGAGACAATTTGTTAGAGGTGTTAGAATGACGTTTAGAATAGGGTTGAGACAATTTGTTAGAGTGGTTAGAATGACATTTAGAATAGGGTTGAGACAATTTGTTAGAGGGGTTAGAATGACATTTAGCATAGGGTTGAGACAATTTTTATGAGAGCGAGACTAATATGGTATTGCAGTGAGGGACTAGAGTGACATTTCTGTGAACGGTAAGACCATGTGTAGGAGGTGTGGACAGAGCACTTGTAAATGTGACTACAATGGCATGCAAGCGGAAGATGAGAGCCATTATATGGTAGGAAGTTGAAGAGTACAGTCACTTATACAAATTCCTGGACCCCCTTATGTTTTTCTTCACGCAATTATCACTACTTGAATTGATTTTTGGATCGAACTTGCTTTTCAATAAATAGCATATATAGTTTTGTAGTTAAGGGGAGACGAGTCGTTTCTCTGGTCCCCTTTCTCCCTCGTGTTAAGCCCTATTTGTTTTGAGATTAAAAGACGTTCGGCCCATTAGTTTGGCGATTTTAACACCTTTCGCCCCATTTCTTTGTCAATGTTATGACCTTTCATGCCATTTACGTGTAATTTTTTCCCTGGCGAGCGATAGCGAGCCTGACATTTTAAGAGGAACCGGCCTTCGGCCGGGAAATTTTTCTATCGAAAAATGTACATATTTATCTTGAACGAGGGTCTATTTTTTTTTATTTTTTAACCTTGATGGAAGTCTAGTGAGGAAACTAAGAAATAATAAAGGAATGCATGGCTAAACAAAGGGCCCGTCTCCCCTTAATTAATGTATAGAAAATTATATTCATAAATTAGTTTCTAGAGATATACTTCCATAATTAGAAACAGGTGAGGTCCACGAATGTCTATGAGTGACTGTACTTATGTGAGTGAATAAAACATTTGTACATTTACGAGAGAGAATAAGAGTCAATGAAAAATGGAGACAAGCTAATAATTATGATGCTGCCAATCATAAACTCCTGGAAAGACCTCTCGTGTGACTATAGGTGAATTCTGTCTGCATACCAGGACGCATACTTTGTTTATATTAGGGCTATTATTAGATGATTGTATTTAGTTTAGAAGAGATCTGAGTGAGTCTATAGCTTAGTTGCTATACACATTACCCTTTCGATTCCTAGAGGGCCATTCAAATTGAGTAAAATAATATAATGTTACCCAGAATATAGTGAAAAGGCGTCTTAGTACTGCCAGAGTTTACTATATGCAAATTATTTCACTGGTCCGCCAATCCACGTGGCCAACAAGACTCGCGGAAGACTCTGATGCCGTCCAGTAAACCGGGTAAAGAGCAAATGTTCTGGGTCCAGCGGAGGGTAGTTTTTTCCCCTCCCCTCCGTGCTAACTAGACGGGGCGTTACAATATGTTTACGGCTGCTCCAGTTCTCTTCCGGGTGGTGGTGGTGGTGGTGTGGTAATGGTGTGGGAGGGGCTGGCTCAAGGTCAGGTTTGTTTGGTATAGTAGCGTGTAAGGGATGTTGCACTGTTGCTCAATAGGCTGCAGATAAATGGTCTATGAGCACGCAAATGAGTATGCGTACGCACACGAGTACACACACACACACACACACACACATACTTTATTGTATATATATATATATATATATACAGTATATAATTATATATATATATATATATATATATATATATATATATATATATATATATATATATATATATATATATATAGTATACTGTATATATACCGTATATATAATAGACACTTGATTAACAAATCATTATACGGAAGACAAAGAAAAGTATGATTATTACACAGCTAAAATATACATGCAGGAATAACTGGTAATGAAATCATTAATTGGCCACATGAATTAACTACCCGGTACTGCATAATATGATACGCTCGTAATTTAATAATATTATATTCCTTCCATGTAGAAAAGCATGGAGGGCGAACTCACGCGGGCAACTGTACTTCCTTTGATTTTTGTTGTTGTTGTTGAGTAAGATCGTCTAAAGTTGCCACAATAAAATAATGAACCTAGCCTACTGAAAGGTTTAAAGGTTTCTTTACGCTTTGATGATTACGAAGCGATTTAAACGTTTATTCTGTATATCATTAAAACAAAAATCAGCTTAGGAAGGAGCTGCGGAAGTTACAGGCATAATTAAGTTGGTGATGACCCCTTAGATTCCCACAGGTTCTTCCTAAGCTGCATAACATCGTCTAATGATTGCTAGAAAATAAGAAAAAAGGTGTTCTCGCATCCAGAAGGGGTTTAATACAAAATCTACAACCTTTAGATACAAAGAAGTCTCGCCAGAGAGAGAGAGAGAGAGAGAGAGAGAGAGAGAAAGAGAAGAGAAGAGAAGAGAAGAGAAGAGAAGAGAAGAGAAGAGAAGAGAAGAGAAGAGAAGAGAAGAGAAGAGAAGAGAGAGAGAGAGAGATTAAATTAATGAAAACAAAATCTAATTTACCGTCCCCCTGGTGGAACAGCCATTAGCCCCACGGAAGTAAGGAACCACCAGATGAAGTATTCCCATAAACACACAACTTTACGACCTCTACCGCAACCCTTTCTCTCCGGTCCTATGTCAACCTATTTTATTACCTTCCCTTACCTCACTCGCCCTAACTAATGCCTTCCTGGCCTACAATTTTTTTTTTTTTTTTACAATATTGCTTAATTCTTTTGACTTTAGCTGTAGCTTCGCACTTTGAAGATTATGACACATTTTGACAGCTTAGGAAGGACCTGTTGGAATTGTGAGGGTAAAGACTATCTCAATTAACCCGCTGACTTCCATATACCTTTCATAATCTAAATCAAATCGTCTAAAAATAGCCAGAAAACATAAACAAAAAATATGCGTAATCGGATCTTGAAAGGGTTAGCAATGTGAAGATGAATATGCGTACAGATACCTTCAGTGATGGCGGTTACAATTTAGTTAAGCAATCATGACACACACACACATATATATATATATATATATATATATATATATATATATATATATATGTATATATATACCGGGTATATCATTTGTTTTCTATGTGAGTGAGGGAGGCAGAACCGCCTGTAGCGAGTGCCTCCCCCAGAGTTGAAAGAGTGACAGGGCCAAAATCAAGGGACGCTCGAGCCAAAATGCCTGGACACACGGAGTTTGAAGCAATCTAAGTCATAGGAAGAGGGAAAGACTGATTCTGGGAGAGAGTTCCAGAGCTCAGCTGTTGAATAGAAGAAAGTCTGAGAGTAACGTTTCACTCTTGGGTTAGAGAGTTGCACAGAGTAGGGGTGGGACTGTGTTGCAAGACGGGTACGACGTGCCCTACGCAGAGGAGGTGGTACACCCTGGGAGAGCTCTGAGGAACACTGATTATTATAGTAGCGATAGAATAGCGAGAGAGATGCAATATTGCGGCGGAAAGAGAGAGATTGCAGAGAGTTAGTGAGTGGACAGGAGTTAATGATACGAAAGGCTTTCCTCTCCACTTTGTCTAGGAGTGCGGTGTGAGAGGATCCTCCCCACACATGTGAACAATACTCAATACAAGGACGCACCGTGCCCCTGTACAGAGCAAGAAGCTGTGCAGGGGTAAAGAACCCCTTGATGCGGTTGAGCACACCCAGCTTCTGGGAGGCTGCCTTAGCAAGACTGGTAATATGATCCTTCCAAGTGAGAGCAGAAGAAAAAGAGACACCAAGAATATTGAGAGAAGATGAATGATTGATTTTTGTATTGTTGAAGAATAAGGGATAGTCCGCTGGGTGTTCCGGACGGGTAGATAGATGGAGAAAAATTGGGTTTTGGAAGCATTAAAGGCAACAAGGTTTTCTCTGCCCCAATTGGAAATAGTAGTTAGATCAGAAGTTAAGTGTTCTATGTCTTCATTACGTTTGTCTTTGAGGGATTGCTGGCTGGGGCGTTCAGGAAACCTAATTGAGTAGTGTAAGGTAGAGTCGTCTGCGTATGAATGGATGGGACTGGAGATCATTTATGAAAATCAGAAAAAGAATGGGAGATAGGACAGAGCCCTGAGGAACACCGGAGTTGATAGGATGAGGAAGTAAGCGATGGCCGTCTACATCCGCAGCTATGGAACGGCGGGAAAGGAAATTAGAGACAAAGGCACAGATGGAGGGATAGAAACCGAAGGAGGGTAGTTTAGACATTAAAGATTTGTGCCAGACTCTATCGAAGGCCTTTGATATGTCTAGTGCAATAGAAAAGGTCTCACCGAAGTCCCGAAAGTTGGATGACCAAGAATTAGTAAGATATGAATATACTGTATATATAACATTTTGATAAATTTCCTTAACCCCTAGAAGATTATGACGCATCTTGACCGTTTATTCTGGCTATCATTATTAGATCACTTTATGCAATTTAAGAAGGATCTGTGGGAAATAAGAGGGTAAAGACTTTATCAATTTACCCTCTGACTTCCATATTCAAAATATGCTACAGGGGGGCAATGAAGCACTGGAGCGAAGCAGCTTCAGAGATGTGGCTGCTTCGAGCCGTGGGTGAGCAACCGTGCATCTTGCGAAGGCAAGATATCGGGGGCTGGTTGTATCCCAAAGTGCTTCACATGTCTCACTCCCTAGACTGGAACAAGACCTCACGGGCTTGGTCATTCAATGCACGGTTGAATGTATAGGCTCTCAGCCTATGCCCGAGAGGGAGTAGTTGGAATATAGAAAACAAACAAATATATATACACTTCCTAATCTGAATACAGTCGTTTAATAATGGCCAGAAAACAGAACATAATTGCGTCATCGTATCTTCTAAGGCGTAAGTTCCATTCTCCAAGTCACTGTTAATCGTCAATAAATGTTCACTGTGTCTATGATTACCGTACAGTAGCGTGAAACCTATTTGTACATCCTGTGGATTTCCCAGATAGATTATGGGGAGCTTCTTTTTTTTTTCCTGGACCCCCATCTTTCGCATGTTCAGCTCTATTAGTGTTGAGATTTTAACACGTTCGCGCCATTAGGTTGGCGAGTTTACGACCATTCGAACCATTTTTTGTCAATATCAAGACCTTTCGTGCCATTTAGGTGTCGATTTTTCCTAGCGAGCGATAACAAGCCAGGAGTCCCAAGCCTTTGGTCGGAACAATGTTGTACTGAACAATTTATAAATTAATCTCGAAGGGGGGTATTGGGAGTATTTTGTAAAGCTTGGTAGTAGAGGTCTAGGCAGCACACTCCCCCCCCCCCCCCACCTTAACCAGTAGACCATATCAACCAGTAGATATTTATCAATGCCAATTAAGGGGAGGCAGTTGGTTTTTCGAGTCCTCCTCCTCCCTCATGTTTAGCCCTATTAGTTGTGAGATGTCAAGACATTCGCCCATTAGTTTGACGATATTCAGATCTTTTGCCCCATTTCTTTGCCAATATTAAGACCTTTCGTGTCATTTAGGGGTAGATTTTGTTCCTGGCGAGCGATAGCGAGCCTGTATTTGAAGAGGAATCGGCCTTCGGCCGGAACAGTTTTCTACCGAAAAATGTACAAATTTATCTTGAAGGAAGGTCTTGGGGGTATTTTTCTAAGCTTGATGGAGGTCTAGGGAGGAAACTAAAAAAGTATATGAATAAATAAGTTAATATACCAAACAAGCGGCCAGTGTCCCCTTATTAAGTTGTCCGGAAAAGCTCCAGAACCCCCATAATGTGTACTGGTGTATGCAAAGCCGAGGTATCCGACATGGCTGACCTTTGTGAGGGATTACCACAGAGGCTGCCACACTCGCCCCTTTGTGCTAGCTAGGGGGGAAGAATGGGCTCACAGAAAAGAGGGATTATTTGGGGTGGTGGTGGTAAAAAATGGGCTGAATAATGATGTCAAGACTTTAAGGGAGCCCACCTCGCCTTTCTTATCTTTCTCTCCCTCTCTCATTTAGGCTTGTATCCATTCGGCCCCATTCAACCTACTGTTTTAAGACGTTTACCCCCATCCAGGTGTCAATATTTTCCGGGTGACCGGCAGCGAGCCAGCATATATATATATTATTGGTTTGACAGCAAGCTAAATTTGTACATTTTTCGATAGAAAAATGTCTCCGGTGAAGCCGGATTTCTCCAAACAATGCTGGCTCGCTATCGCTCGCCAGGAAGAAATCGACACCTGGATGGGGATAAACGTCTTAAACAGTTGGCTGAATGGGGCCGAATAGACACAAGCCAGAGAAATGAAGAACAGGAGAGTAAGAATTAAAAAAAACAGGTGACCCCCCTTAACTAATATACCGGTATCTATTAACTAAACTACTTATTTTTGTTTCTACACTTTTCTTTATCCCCATTAGGCTGTTCGTGGTAGGGTATTAAAAAAACACTGCCAACTAAGGAGAATTGGAGAAGTGGTATAAATGAATTATATATACCGGTATATACATGTTAAGTGCTTGAACAATCTATCTATTTATCTATCTATTTATCTATATATCTATCTATCTTGCTATATATATATATATATATACTGCATATACTGTATATATACAATATATTAACTGAGCTACTGATTTAATCCATCTACACATTTTTTAACTTTTTAATTATGTAAGATAAAATCAAATATACTTACTATGAGCCACCGAATTACCCCTTAACCCTTTTACCACCATCACAGCATATTCACCATATTCTGGTTACCATTAGACGATTTTCTATATTTTGTAATCTACCTACACGACTCAAATGGGTAAATACTATATCAATAAACCCTCTTAGTAACATGGGTTCCTCTTAACCCTCTTAGTAACATGGGTTCCTCTTAACCCTCTTAGTAACATGGGTTCCTCTTAACCCTCTTAGTAACATGGGTTCCTCTTAACCCTCTTAGTAACATGGGTTCCTCTTAACCCTCTTAGTAACATGGGTTCCTCTTAACCCTCTTAGTAACATGGGTTCCTCTTAACCCTCTTAGTAACATGGGTTCCTCTTAACCCTCTTAGTAACATGGGTTCCTCTTAACCCTCTTAGTAACATGGGTTCCTCTTAACCCTCTTAGTAACATGGGTTCCTCTTAACCCTCTTAGTAACATGGGTTCCTTTTAACCCTCTTAGTAACATGGGTTCCTCTTAACCCTCTTAGTAACATGGGTTCCTCTTAACCCTCTTAGTAACATGGGTTCCTCTTAACCCTCTTAGTAACATGGGTTCCTCTTAACCCTCTTAGTAACATGGGTTCCTCTTAACCCTCATAGTAACATGGGTTCCTCTTAACCCTCTTAGTAACATGGGTTCCTCTTAACCCTTTTAGTAACATGGGTTCCTCTTAACCCTCTTAGTAACATGGGATCCTCTTAACCCTCTTAGTAACATGGGTTCCTCTTAACCCTCTTAGTAACATGGGTTCCTCTTAACCCTCTTAGTAACATGGGTTCCTCTTAACCCTCTTAGTAACATGGGTTCCTCTTAACCCTCTTAGTAACATAGGTTCCTCTTAACCCTCTTAGTAACATGGGTTCCTTTTAACCCTCTTAGTAACATGGGTTCCTTTTAACCCTCTTAGTAACATGGGTTCCTCTTAACCCTCTTAGTAACATGGGTTCCTCTTAACCCTCTTAGTAACATGGGTTCCTCTTAACCCTTAGTAACATGGGTTCCTCTTAACCCTCTTAGTAACATGGGTTCCTCTTAACCCTCTTAGTAACATGGGTTCCTCTTAACCCTCTTAGTAACATGGGTTCCTCTTAACCCTCTTAGTAACATGGGTTCCTCTTAAACGGCCTAAAATCATCCAAGTTTAGCCAGACTCAAAGGTAAAAAGGCTGCGTCATGGTGCTGAGGGGGTTAAGGGGGGATGGGCCGGTTTTCTGGACCACTTTCTCCCTCATATTTAGTCTCATTAGTTTTCAGATGTTAAGATGTTTACCCCATTAGTTAGTAAATTTTAAGACCTTTAGCCCCATTCCGTCGTCAAAATTTAGACCTTTCATACTATTTAGGTGTCAATTTTTTCCCTGGCGAACGATAGTGAGCCTGTAATGTTGGAACAACCGGCCTTCGGCCGGGAAATTTTCTACCGAAAAATGTACAAATTAATCTAGAAGGCGGATCTAATGGATGTTTTTTTTTTTTTTTTTTGATGGAGGTCTAGGGAGGAAACTAGAAAAATAATGAATACATGCACAAATCGGTCAAAAAGTGAGCTATTGGCTAGCTCGGCCTAAAGTTATGTAAGGTG